>OMNW01009323.1:10434-43557 GCA_900303245.1 Selene dorsalis
CATATATCATTTTAGACTTTCATACCTAAAAATTCAACATAAATCTGTGGATATCATAAAATCCACTCATTCCTTAAATAACTTTACTTGGGGATCAGAAGACAAATAATCATTCGTACCCACCTTCAGTTTTCACTGGTTTTATTCAATTTTCATTCCTTTTAATCATCTTGTTTACAGTTTCACCATAATGGAAAATGGATAATCATCTGGAGAACCGGTAATCTCCTTTTGAAAGAAAAGAAAACACTTACCGATGATTGTATTGATTCTGAGGCTTAACCCTAATTCTTTCAGGCTTCTTCCTTTTTCAGGCAGGCATCACAGTGATGTTTACAATGATAGGCCCACATAATTTAACTTGTAGTTTTCTCTCCCTACTGGCTATGCAGATAAAATGTATTCAAAGACTGAGCCACACAGAACAACTAATTAGATCTGAACAGGTGTTGAAGGAACACATCGGTCTACTGCTTCATGTACTATATCTTGTTTTGTTGAGTCAGATTGATTTAAATGAGGTTAGATCATGTGTTATGTCTCTGTGTCTATCTTAAATCTTCCAAATGTATCGCTGAGTTACTTAATTATGCCGGGTCAAGATACCAAATCACACTCCTCTCCAGTTTAGATAGTTCTGGTATTAGCTCTTCTTCAGACAGTGGTATTGACCAGACTTTACAGTCACCTATTACAATAAACTCTGTAATGTTAGATATTCCTTTAACTGTTTAATGAAGCAGCCAACTGACATATCATCCTGATGTAGAGCTTTAGAAAACAGTGCAGCACAACATATTAGAAAGAAATTAATGAATTAATGAAGTCAGTCAGTCAAATACCTGAAGTACATTTTTTATTGCTTTAAAAAATGCCATCCTCAGTGGCTGCAGTTACCAGTAACTAACCTTACACTGATCGGCAGATTTCAACAGTTTATCAAGCACCTAATTAACATTATGATCAACTTTCAGTAACATCAGCTAACTTAATTGTTTTTTCAGGTGATTACAGACAAAAAATATTATGGGTTAAATCATATATTTAGATGATGTATGAAAGTGTGTCCAATACTATTGTTTCTGTGATGCATAAAACTTTGCTATACATACTATACATACTATTTGCTATAGATGTTGTACACAGTTTATGGTAAAGGAGCAAGCAGACAAGACTGATGAGAGTAACAAGGGTCTGTTCCTATAGATTACTAATGTAGGCTATTCTGTACCTTCAGTGCCAACAATCACGAGTAAATAGCATTGTCATAAAAATCCTATTTGGTTTTTACTGTTGTCCAAATGTTTATTGCTCCTGGCTGTAGAAATAACCATAGCTATTGCCCAGTCACTTTGCCATAGGCCTTAATTTACTGTGCTTGAACAGAATTACAATTCACACAGCTTCTGTTTTCACAGATAAATAAGGTTAATGATCAAGAAATGCAACAATACAGATCTATGATGACCTTTTAATTCTCTGGTTTTGACATGCTTCATGTGGTGGTTTGTAAATGCTAATGTATTGTACAGAGCTATAAGCTTTGCTTAAGAAGTGCCTTGCACCAGCAAACCCAACCATGCATAATGGTAACAGCTGTTCATGCATTTTAATCCAAAGCAGTGGTCTTTCATTGAATGGTTCCATCTTTCTTCATTTCTGCAATTACGGACCTGCCAGAGAGTTTGGCCTGAAGATCCAGGAGTCTAAAGCAGCAGCCACACTTGCTTTCTCTCCTCTGCAGCCTTAAAGCTTGCTATTCAGATTGCTCAATAATTACATGCATTTGTCTACTCCTGTCCACAGTAGTTGCTACTCAGAGCAACACATGCATTGAACAAAGTGCCTCTGTTCCAACTCTCACCTCTAGCCAGGTTGTTCTTAGAAAAGCCATTCTTTACCGTCCTGCAGCAGGCTCTCTTGGGTGACTCAAAGTTGAACTTTGTGCAGGGAAGTAATTTATGATGAAAGTGGCCAGGATCCACTCTGGGGGTTGTGTTTTCTCAACATTAGTGTGTCTCTTATTAGCTGAATTTCTAAATTATTATTATTTCAGCAGGCAACATTTAATTATGTCTGCATGGAAATGTGTGTGTGTTCTATTGATTCCAGGGCGTCCCCTGTGTTGTTAAGGAAGAATATGATGCATCTGACTGATAGAGCCATCTATCATTAGTATAATGCTGAAAACACACAAAAACATGAAAGACTCGTGAAGCAGTAGTGATGGAAGTGGTAGGTCTTCATTAATGTTAAGTAAAAACATGATGTGTCTAATCAATAATTCACTTGTGGTTCTGACTCTTGATCTAGTCCAAGGGGAGCCCTTAGTGGTCAGCAGCAGGATTAGACTTTGAAATGAGAAAAAATGCACACTTCATGTTTTCTTCTGTGGCGACTGATTTACCCCTCACCCACTGAGATAGGTGCCAACCTTATTTATGCAAGACACTTCCTGGTGATATGAGGTTACATGTTCACTACCTGTGTGCCAGAGATGTACTGCTCTGGTAAACCCCCGCCATGAGTGCTCTTTGATCTCAGAATCCCTAACAGGGAGGAATTAACCGCATGTCACGTTGTTCTTGTTAATAATGTTTAATGTTGTTCAGAAATGCTACAATTTCCCTCATGAACCCAGAAGAGCCAATGAAAATGCATTTAATTTTATAAACAATTTAACTTCAAGACAATTATGACATGAAACTCATGAATGAGAATTTAGGCGTTTTTTTTATTTCCATTGTGGTCTAATGCTGCTTTTAGAGGAACTGCAGTCAAAGGCACACTCCAACACAGACACATAGTCACACTGAAATTCATATTGGTTATTCTAAAGAAAAAGATCTTATAGTCTCTCATACCATACTGTCTACTGAGATTCCCCTTCACTCCATCTCTTTCCCTTGGCAGTAATAGTAAAGCTGGGTGCCAAAGGTAATCTAACCTAGGAGACGAGCCGATAATAGCCACATTGACAGAGTGCCTGTTTGTAATGAGAGACTGGATGAGGAGTCAAAGGTGAAAAATGAGTGTGATATTGAAGGAGGGAGAGGAAGCTGTAACAAGAGGGTTGTGTTTATCTGTGATTATTAGGGCACCTCAGAGCCAGAAATGAAAGAAGGTTCTGAGACCTAGATAGAGGAACACACAAATGGCGGATTTCCATCAGGCAGGTTACCATTCTGTGAGCAGCTGGGATCACAGTCTGTGATATGGGGACGACCCTAACTGTGTTTCCAAATGACATGCCTGATATCTCGAAAGATGTTGCTAACAGTGGTAGTTTGATAATGTGCTGGTGCCCTTTTTCTGGTCACCTGTGTGTCCACAGATATTGTGAAGTCATACTTCACTGTGATATGGGTAAAGTCTAGTTTAAGAGAGAATATCATGCAGTTATGTCCAAACAGTTTCCATGTGCGGTGAGGAAATACAAATCTTTTTAGCTGGTAAATGGTAAATGGACTTGCACTTAGTGCTTTTCCAGTCCCTAGGACCACTTGAAGTGCTTTACACTCAGTACGTGTACAGCTAAGTCGAACTATGCTCATACCTCAATTTGAGCGTCTTGTCGGGGTTCTGTCCTTGTCTCAGTGTACATGCAACAGGGAAAATCGAATAACTGACCGTGTCCGCTTCCCTAGCATAGGTGGTGATATGTGTCATTTCAGCAGGTTAATACGGACTCTTTTCCTGTCGACTTTTTTGTCACCTAGTAAAAAACGGGATATAAACAACTTAGCCTTTTCAACTACAGTTCCCAACCGGACGCGCTGGTCCCGGCTAAAAATATGACTTTGGTTGGGTTGGTCCACGGGCTTGATAAAACACTCCCTCCCCACCCACAACCGACATGCGACACAGTGCATTTGGTCGGGTATAGTGTGGTTGCACCTTAAGGCGTATACATGTAGAAGAAAACTGGTTTCCAGTCGCCTTACCTTGGTGTTTTAGTCGGATAAGGAGAAGTTCAATATTAATCGGACTAATGTGTTTACATGTTTACATATAGCTCTGTTTCCAGACTTTTGGGGGCGAACCATTCACACACATTCACACACATCCGATTACACATGTCTTGCCCAAGGACACTTCGACATGCGGAATGGAGGAGCCGGAAATCCAACCACCGACCTTGCGGTTTGCGAACGACCCACTCTACCTCCTGAGCCATAGCCATAGCTGAGGCTGTGAACTACGAAGGAGTCCTGGAAACCAAACTGGGAAGCTTGTCGCACTTAGTTTCAATAATCCTTTGCTGATTTTCTATGTCCTACCAGCACAATACAATTTGTCACTTAAACATCATCAGAATCCACAGTAAATCTCATAATTGTATGTATACATAGACAATTTCTGGACTCGTTTCAGTGCTGGATTTAGAATGACGTCATGTTGTGGTTACAGTAGAAATTTTTTATTGGACATCTCAGCACTGTAAAGTCAGAATTGATCTATCCAAATAAAGTGATACTAACCTGCCTGGAGTAGCTCAGAAGAATAAACAGAAGCCCTGTCATGTTAAGAATGCAGACAGTGTATTTAACGTTGTCTACAGGACAGAATGACTCCACTACCTCAGACAGGGAACCCTCCAACAACAAGACGGAGCCGTTAAAACAACATCTTTAAATGTGAGGTCCAGGGTCATCACAATTGTTCCAGAGACTTCAGCACGGCTGGAGTTTGGCACCGAGTTGTCCGCAGCTGTCAGCCTCCAGGTTTCCTACGACAGCGTCACATGAGCCCTTGTAACCTAACCTGGGTCTCCTTTATGGGCCTGGGAACAACAGCATGACGACTGTGTGTTACTAATATGGCTTTGAAGAGCAGGGGTCGAAGTTAGACAACTGTTGTGCAGCTAAGTTGCATGAATACAGTCATGAATACACAACATCAGTATTTTTGCCTCATAGTTAGATACTCTTATGAATGGTTAAAAAAAAAAAAAGCTAAATCTGGGCACATGCTTGAAGGCTTAAACATGATCAAAAGATCTGCATATGGCGAGCAGTTTAGAGAGGGTTACTAACGGGGTACCATGGTAACACGAATATATCTAGCTTTTAATTTCATTTCAAAGTAACTGTGTTATAGTACACTAAAATAAATTCTGGTTAACACAGTTAGAGAATTAGTGTCAGCAGGAGGTGAGGCTGTCAGGAGCTCTGTTTTTAAGTAACTGCAATAATCCAGGCTCTTTCAGTCTAATATATCTACAATATGATGTAGGAGACATGGAATCAAAGCCATGATTTGTCATGAACTGTGATTCCTGATAATCCTCTTTTAAGTTTGTTTTTTAAAGCTCATGAGGAATTGTAGCCTAATTAAAATCACCTTTGAGAGTCCTTTTTTTTTTATAAGTCATTATGGGGTTTTACTCTCAATCATCAGCTTCAAGCTCACTTTTCTTTCTTCAGCTGTGACTTATTGCTTGTAAAGATAGACACATTCACAGCTGAGAGGTGTGCAGTACAGTCCTATTTTCTGCCTCATTAAGCAGCTGCAGATTTACTGCCTTGCTTAAGGGCAACTCAGCGGCGGTTTCTCTTTCACCACTTACAATTTCTGAGTGCTAAATTAGGCTGAAACCGCTCTGTTGATATGTCTTACCATATGTTCTCATGGTTAAATCTGTAACGTTGACCTACTGGGTTTCTTTAGCCATTTCAGAGAAAACACTTGCAATCGTAGCTGACATATTTGTCAACTTGGGCTGAAGCGTAATAATAATAACAACAGGGTTTCCACTGTGCCGTGGTGGAACCTGTGATTGCTATGTCATTTAGTCTGGTTCCTGCTTACATACGAGTGTCAGGGGAACTGTGAGTCATGTAAGCCTGAGGTATTTTATGTCACTTTGGAGAATAACATCTGTGACTATCTGTCTGGCATTCTATTAGTCCAAATCCCCTGTTTACCCAGGTATTACAGGTAAAATGGAGATTATTATCTAATTCCTGGGAACTTGGTTACAGTAGAGAGTGAGCTCTGGCTCCTGTTGCATTCAAAATTACCGTGATTAGGACACATAATCCGCTATCACATGGGAGTAACCACAATAGTTTGAACATATTCCACCTGACATTTAGTGCAGCCAGATCTCTGATTGGCACTTGATTAGCAACTAATCCATGTCATTATCTCCTTCACTGAAATTAGTTGAGTAGAAAATGCTGTCGTAAATCACAGAGGTGGAATTGCGGAGGGGCTTTGATCAGTGTACAGCTCTGAAAGTGCTGAGAGGAGAGAGGAAATATGTTGTTGCCATGGATACTACAAAAAATAGGTGAAGGGGAGTATATGACTTAATAGTTTGAGGGATATGTTTACTTTTGTGTGAACACTACAACTCTCTGTCTGAGACTGTAAAAGTTTTGGTACCTACTGCCTGACCTGCCCACAAGAAGACCTGTATGAAATCCCAGTGGTTCAGCAGATATGCCCACATAGGTGCATAGGTCAGAGTGTAGGCCTACCTTTATATAGATGACTACCTATTCCCCTCAGTTAGATTATGGACTGATAGTCAGACTTCTCAATATCCAGCCAGGTAGAATCCAGCTCAACCCTCCCCTCTCCCTCCTGCCCACCCTGTGCTGCCTCCTCTGGCTCCAGTCCTGAACCTAACCCTCGGAGGAGCAGAAAATAATTAGGAGAGAAAATTGCAGCTGACACTATTTCTGAAAAGCAGGGTATTGTAATGAGAGCAGAGCAGGTATTCATTGTGTCTGAGGGAGCGATTGAAAGCCCTTGGTTTTCGGGCTGCCTGGGAGAAGCCCAGGGAGAGTAAGCAGAGCTTTGCTGAGTCCCTTAATGCATGTGGGAACGGAGCCTTGAGAGGACGAGGCAGAGGTGTCTTCAACAATGGCAGGAGCCAAGGTTACAGCTGAGTAACTAATTCAAACTGCTCCAGACTGACACACACTCAGGCGCGCACACACTCGTATTCTTTGTCTCTCTCAATATGTCTCTCTCTGTCTATCTCTTTCTCTCTCTCTCCTTGTTCCCATTATGAGTACAGAGGGACACCGTCCAGCCAGCGCTTAAAGTTATCTTCATTAGTTGTGCAGACTTGCAGGAGTGGCTGCTCTGGGAAGCTTTCTCTGAGCAAGGCACTCAGAGAAGATGAATAAATGTTTTGTCCCACATAGGGCCAGCCTAAAGCAGTGGCAGGGTGTAAGGAGAGATAGATGAGGTATTAACTGTTATATTTTTCAACCGGGTCTGAGGAAGCCCAGTAGTGGGGTGGACAGAAGCAGATGTTACTGCCTGAATATTAAGCCTGTTAAATGAAATGTCCTCCATAAAGAAGCTGAATTATAGGACTGGGTGCTACTGGTTGTGCATCAGATTGCTGAGCACATGTTCATAGGGTCACTGTCACATGACTAAAAACTGAGGGATAAAACAAAGGTTTATTTGATCACCTTTCAATTTCAAATTGTTGTTTCTACGTATGATGGAATAGGGACACACACAAGAGGATTATGGATAATAACAAAACTTCATAATAAACATGGAATTTTCTTTCTGTGTGGCTGCAAACGTTCAACAATTTCAACAATGTCCATGTGAAAGATTATCAAAATTAAGTAAGAACCTATGATAAAAAATGATACAGTGTGTGACTCTGCATATGTGTCTTTCCCCAATTCCAGCTCTCCTACATAGACATTGATCTGGCTCTGTGACTGCCTTTTCTGCGAGTTTCATTGGGGAACAACAATGGGACACTCTCACCCTATTTCATGTTCATACCTTTTTGTACGGAAAAGCAAGGCAGAGTAACAGTTCCTGCCGTGTAAAAGAGGCTTTAGTTAATGAGAATCTGGGGCTGTGTTACTAATGTTGCCAGCATCTATAATGTGGAAACCTGCAGGGAATAATGCTGATATCTGACTTAAACAGGAAATGAATTGATGGCCAAATTGCATGTGGGTCATACCTCCACTTATGGGAACTCAGATCTGCTTTTAGTTGCTTGAATAATAGACGCAAAAAATATATTCACAATCAAGTCTTGATTGCCTCATAACCTACTCTGCAATTGAAATTAAAATTACAAAGTAGATTTTTCTCCGTCTCTGTGCTTCCCTGCCCCTCTCTATATCTCTTTCTCAAACTAACAGAAACACACACTACTACCCACAATGCATTTGTCGCGCACCACCCATTCTGTGAAGCAGTCCAAGAAAAGCAGGTAAATTAAATCTGTAGCAGCAGCATCCAAGATTCTGGCAGCAGCATCCAAGATTCTGGCAATCAGCCAGATCAGTTCAGCATCTTCCTCTCTTTTTACGGGCACTGTGAACAAATTTCCAGGCTTGTAGGGACTCGCTGACACTAGATGCACAATGACACACAGAGCAGCATCAGAAAAAGAGCTTCACAGTCAGAGTAGGTTATGCAACCATGAACAGGAGAAGCAGCGAAATGGAAGCTGAACTATTATCTACAATCTCAGACTTCAGCTACTGAGATGAAACACAGAACCCAGTATGCTTTTGCTCACCAGGTTCCTAAGGTGCTCATAGGTAAGAGATCAGCCGTGCTTGGTAATGATGAGAGAAAATGTCTGGGGAAGATGGAGTCCTTAGGGAACACTGCAGCTGGAGGAGGGTATTATTACATTTTCCTAACCTGGTTGGCTTTATATGGCCATGAAAAGATCATAGTTTACTTTTCCCCTCTTCACTGGAAGGATTGAGGATATTTTTCTGCTTTTGAACTGTCTTGTGCTGCTGATCTCAAGTTGTAACAAGTTAATTTTCAAAGTGCACTCAAACTGAACTATTAGCTCTATTGATGAGTCTACAAAGATATCATATTTTTTCCTCTTCTTTAAAAATGTCGTTTACTGCTTTGCCAGTATATTATATCCCACTCTTCCATATATTATTTTCACATAAGTGCACCTAAAAACCACAATGCCAACTTTGTCGAGGGACAGAATTTAGTTGTCGTGTTTAACAAGCAGATGAGTTGTGTACATCAGCCAATAAAATGACTGAGGATCACAAAGTAATTAGCACTTTAAAATGGCCAAAATTTAATGGGCAGTATAGCAGCCACAGGATACGCAACCCTCAGTGTCTGACTTTTTCATCTTACTTTCTGGTTTTGCTCCAGTTTACTGGTGAAGTGTCATAAAGTCAGAAAATAGAAGGTGTACAATATACTCACAGGAGAAAGCGTCTACAAAATCACTTTTCACAATGCTGCAAAGGGCTGAAACCCACACTCCAGGTACATGTTATGGCTTTATTCTAGCCCTCCTGTGAACTTTCTGTTAGTGCCTTGGGACTCTTTTTCAATGTTCCATATCACACTAGGAAGGGAAACTGCATTTAGATGATATATTCAGAGGCACAAAAAGCTAAACCCCAAATGGGTTCACATATTAAAACTTATACTTATATTAAAACAAAAATACAGCACGCATTTATTATGCAAAGTGCATGCCAAAACAGATACAAAGAGAGGGAAAATTGGATTCAAGTTTCCTTCACGTGTAGGGTCAAGTTTGAGTCACTGAGACCTGGGCGAAATCTCTCTGTACCTGTTTGTAGGAATGGAGGTGTTCAAAAACCCTGACTGCCCTATAGTGCTGTGGGACACATGCAGTATCAGGTGAACACATTACAGGCCTTCATTCAGTTGTGTAATGGGAGGAGTGTGTTTATGCGTACATAAATGAGCTGCAAGCTTACAGTCCCCGAGCTTTCAGTTGAGCCTGTGCATTAAGCAATTCATGTTTGCGAGATGTTAAGAAGCAATTATGATGCAAATAAGTGTGGCTGATGATCATGGACAATCTTGTTTGCACAGTGGATATTATAAAAAAAAATTCCAAGCCCACAGCCACCACTATATCCGCTCTGTGTTGTGTTAAGTAGCTTTCATTGTCACCAGAGCGATCCCTCCTCATATCCACATCACTGTCAGACTCATGTTACTTTTTCGAAAAGCCATCAGGATTCGTCTCTGTCAACTGCCTGTCCCTCAGTCCATTAAAGATGATTGATAGAGCTAGAAAATCTTCCGCCCAGCTGTTGTCGTTGACGCATCCCTGGGAAATTGAAAGGAGCTCAGAAAAGGACCATCCCTCATGAAAAGACCTTTTGTCTGTGCTGATGATGTGAAGCAAACTACATTTTTGAAGATAGTGAAAAAGCAATCTGCAGCCTTTTTTTTCACAGTTTTGTGTTTCTTGGCTCCATATGTGAATAATTATTACATTACAGATGAAGACAGCGATTAGAGTCTCATTTGGTCTTTTACCAGGAAAAAAACATTTAGATTATTTTATTTTAATCTGTTTCTCTGCTCTTTTCTTTCATCAGTTCAGAGTATGCAAACATTGGTTATCCTGCAGGCTATCTTAACTGTCAACCACTTTATCTTTGACAGATAAATCTAGTCCGAGGCTCGCTCTCTCCATTGGCTGAGCCATTACAAAGAGAAACTAAGGAAAAGACATGTCTGTTTGTCCAACTGCTACTGTTCCTCCTGCTGGCTCTGTTATCCTCTAATGGCTTGTGAGGATTTTTACAGGACAACTTGAGGAGGATTTTATGATGTTTCAGTGTGATTGATAACATGCTCTTGGAGAGATGTCAGGCTTTCAGAGACGGATAATGTGGATTTCTATCTCTCTGCCTTCTTGTGTAAGACTTGCCATCAATCAAGTGTATCGCGGCCTTAACCCGGTAAAATTAAAACCTTAGGGGGGCGGGGGCTTGGGGTCTCTGTAGAACCAGGACACACACATCAATAGAGAGCGCGACAGAATCGGAACACAGATCCACATCATAACAGGCTCACCACAGAGAACAGGACAGATATAAGATCCTCACCAGCGGGCAGCCAATACAGTTAATGATCTCTCTGTATATTGCTGTTGACAGTGGAGAGGGATTACAGGAAGAACAGTCTCATTTTCATTGTGTGTGGAGGTGGCATTAGTTCCTAGCCCAGCTAATTTCATTCCTGAGCTTGTCAATATTTACCAGCAACAGGCGCAGCACACTATGGCAGTTCCAGTCTACCTACAGAGAGGAGATACAGAGTTGGGGAGATAATTTGAGAATGTAGGATTCAGTAACCGGAAGCCGCTCATGAAAATAATTTTCAGCTTGTTCTTGATCCTGCTCCTGTCAATGGTTGTCTGTTTTGACATGATAAAGCACACAAACCCCTAATTAGCCCAACTGGTATCCGATATGTCATGCGCTTGCTTCTGTATGGTTCTCTTAACATAGCTCTGACCTCTCTTTGTACATCTGCTTGTGTTTCAGTTGATGGCTGCATACACAAAGCGGCAGGGTCCTGTCTGTATGATGAGTGCCACTCACTAAATGGCTGTGACACCGGCAAAGCCAAGATCACCTGCGGCTATGATCTCCCTGCAAGATGTGAGTATCAGTAATTAATATGTTTATTGTTTGCCCTATGATGTGTGCACCAGTGCCTTGCAGGAATATTCTCTAATCAAAAGTGCTGCCAGGGTGGGGTGACCGGCTAGCAAACATTAAAATTTAGTGGTAAACATTGAAGCAGTGAGACAGTGTATAATCCAGCATTATTCTGGATTGTTTTTATGAAATAAATAAGCAACATTCATTCACACATAAAATCACGAACCAGCCCGAGGACAGCACTAGCATTGCATTGATGCTGAAAATCACTGGTAATGGAAAAACAGTTTGTTTTTAAAGAGGACTGTAATTCACGTACGTGCACATGCACCATATTATAAGTAATATTTTCTATGAAGTTTGGATAAACATGATTGAATTGCAAATGAAGCTCACACATGTTCACACATTCTCTTGCACACCTGAGCGTAATGACTGAAGTCATTGGTGTCCAATCCAGCAGAGTTAGGTGTTTTTAATGTCCAAAATAAAAACATTTTAATCATAATTTATTGGTTCTGAGAAACTAATTTGTAATAAATGGGGAGATGTTATTGGGAGGATAATTAATATAATTGGTGCTTGCTGTATAGCTAAATGGGAGTGTCATCTGCACACAAACAAAGACATTAAGAGAGCTATTAGTTGCCTAATTTGATTGATTTTTCATCCCTGATTTATTCCATTAGCAGATCACATAACTCTTACTGTCACGCCATAAATGAACAGAAGAGGAACAGCACTGCTGTCTTTGTTTTCTGTCTGTCATGAATGTAATGCTTTGTAATCAAGTCTCAGAAAGTTTGTAGTGCATGTGTATATGTGTGTCACCTCCTCTCAGAATTGAACAATTTTGGTAACACAGATTTCTGAGATAATTTCTTACGGTAAATGTCAGGAACACATGTGTCACTTTTAAAGTTTGATACAAGCTCCTTCCCTTGCAAACTTGAAATGGAAAACATGATGGGATGGAAGAAATGTCACTTGGTGTAATTCGGTCGAGACAAACGTCCCAGCAGTCCTAACCTAACCCTGAAGGATTTCCATGAGACAGCCAAGAGAAGACATTGAGGCCCAGATGAAATTAGGTTGTGTTAATACGGTATGTCGTAAAGATGTCAAACAAATGGAGCAGATAAACTGTGAGTCAGTCTTGTGGGCAGCCAGTTCAAGTGTCTGCACCGCCAAAACAGGGTGCACCATGACAATTTAATAACCTGCAGTGTCACCTGGGAGCAATCACACTGCCACTGGGTGCTGTTATTGTAATTATCTCTGGGCAAAACACTGTCTCTGTGCTGATAACTTGTTATAGATTGTGAGGTTCTTCACCGGGAACAGTCAGTTCTTTTTTTGAACGTGATGTTATTTCATATTAGAGCTATCTTTACTCCCAGCCGGTATCATCTTCTTATCTTCCAACTCTGATCACTGTCATCATCAGTATTGTCTCTCTTGTCTGCTCTTGGAAACTGACAGCCGCTTGACTTTTCTGTTAGTGCTCAGCTCTGACAAGAGATCTCACATGTTCCCAAAGTCTAACCACTGTTTGGATTTGTTCTTTTTCCATTAATTTCCGTCTCTGACTTATTTGTTCCACCTACACACACATTAAAAAGCTGCCGTGACTGCAAACAGCAATCTACTCGATTTATGAAATCTCAAATAATAGTCTGTCCACCTCCTTACCATTGAACAAAGTAAACAAACAAGACAACAGACAGTTTAATATTTTGAATTTCCCTACATTCGGAAATGTTACATGTAGGTGTAAACAAGAAAGGCAAAAGGCTTGTAGTGAAGTGGCAGTGTTTCATTGAAAGTTAATGTTATGCTAAGAGTCCTTTGCTGTGGGTGAAGCCAAATGCAGAAAATGATTAAAAATGACATAAAATTAATTTTGGTATTTGTATATATAATCAAATAAACAAACAGCATGATATCATTATTCAGAGTAGATGGATTATCATGATTACTGACAGAGGTGAGTATTGAAGCTATGCAAAGCAGTATTATATTTATAACAAGCAATTAAAACGCTACGTAGCAGCTCTTCTCTTGATAAACAGGAACTGAATATGCTTTGGGAAAATCACAGTCTAAACTCGTAGCTACGTTCAGAGTTGATTTTTACATCTCAATGTTTTGTCTGTCAAAAGGGTTAGACAGCTCAAATATTATTATGGTTGTAGTGGGGGTGTGGACAATAGAATATTTGGTGATGTTATTACTGCTTTCATAAATTTATTTCTATGGGTTGTCAGATGTTCAACATGAAGACTTTCAAATTGTAAAACAGCACTACTAAATCCTGAAATGTCGGGATGTAGCTGATGCAGGCAAAGAACAACTGGACCAACTAGATGTTGTGCCTGAAATGGAATAAAACCTGATCATGCCAACTACTGATTACAGTTTTACAATTCCAACCACAAAGATTATGCTTTTTTAAATATATCTACAAACTGTCATGAATCCGGGCCACTCTGTGCTGATTCTCATTGCATGCAAAAATTTCCCCTGCTGACGCATATTTGCAGATGGCGGCTCATCCACTCTTCCAAGTCTGAGAAGAACACAGCCAGATGGACCATTTACTGTTTACATCTTGGCAAAGCCTAATATTTCCAATGTGGGCATTCTCTTTTGCGTTTCGCCTGAACATTAGGCAGCCTCTCACATTTTTTATAAACACAAATCTCTCAGAGGACAGCACTCTACCTTGGGGACCCCCCTCTCCGGAATTCATTCCATTGCTTATAATTGGAAATAAGTAAGTCTCAACCCAAAATAATGCAAACTAAGCTTTAAATCATTTTGCTTGTAATTAAAATTTGGAGATTGGGCTTCATACTGTACCTTCATTGGTCATCTAAAGACTTCCATCACACCACAAACTTAGCCAATTCGTTTGGTCATTCAGGGGTTTTGGGGGTCTTAAGTGTTATTTGAAAATATCAACCACGAGTACTATATATCATTCAACAAAGGACTGCTCTGGTAGGTGTTGTTGTTTTTGTAAGAAACTGAGAAATTGCAATTTAAACCTAATACTTAAAATAACCGGTAAGCAATAAAACGCTTCCTTGCGTCCTGGAAAACTACTTACTGCCCACAGGGAAAATGGGAGTTGATCTGAAATCAGAGTTGTCCTTGTTAGGAGATTTGATGTGCTGAGGCAATGGAAAATGACCCACCCCATCTCAGCCTTTTTTTCTCAAGACAAGAAAATTGCTCTCCATTACTTCCCACTAAGCAGTTTAGGCTGTGAATCCCAGTGGCAAATGAGCTTTTCCTTTAAGAGGTCCAAGCACATGTGGGACTGATTATTATGGGGCTGGCCCAGGATTATTAATCAATGACAGTAATTACCCACCTACCATAGTGGAAAGACTCAAAAAAAAATGTCTGTGCTATCAATCTGACAAGGAAATTGTCTACTTGCCCTCATGTTAGACAAGTTACTCATCTGTTCATAGATTAATGATAAAATGAAAATAGAATGTCGAGTTTAACAAGCAAAGTCACATATTTATGACGTGACTGCTGGACGATGTGTTGCCATCTTGTCGATGTTTGTTCCATTATTGCCATCTAAATTTAAGTACAAAGTGTGCCCAAAAAAGTGACCAATTGATACATTAGGATAGGATTTTCCCACAAAATCACATAAGTGCACAAAGGGAACTACAGACATGTTCTGTCCAGTTCAGCTGCCAAAATAGGAACACTTGAAAGGCTGAAATAGGATAGAAACGTATGGCATTGTACTGTAACAGCACACATTGACTAATGCTGTCCCCTCCATGTCCTTCGAATTCATACTGAGCTCAGAAGTCCTGCCTTTGGCTCCCTTACACCATACACCTGGATGAACTCACTAGAAAGCACTTTAAAAATTCATTTGTCCATCTCCTTAAATTCCTAATCAATTACTTTTTCATCTGTGTTAGTACCTGCTTTAATTGATTTTTGTTGTTACATTATTCATTAATTGTATTGATATGTCTGTTTTAATTGACATTCTTTAACAGTATGATTTAGTATAGCCACTGACTGACTTGAGCCATAGCTCTTTAACTAGTTTTTTCCATCAATGAATATTCAGTATGTTCATCAGTGTTGTGGCTGTCCACAGCACATACACTTGTCTTTTTACCACCTGCAGTTGTGTTGAGCCATTTAAACTGCCAGTGTTCATTATACTGTGGCTCTGTATTCTTGTGCTGCGTTGATACAATCTGTGAGCATTTGCTATGACTTTTTTTTTTTTTTTTTTACAAGATTCATAAAACACCAATGGTATATCCAATTGTTCAAATGGTCTTTAAAGCTCTCACCTTACAAGATGCAGTGAATGAGCTGTGTGAATGACTGTGAGTCTGCTGGAACTGTTCAATATGGTTGCTTTGCTGGCTCACTACTTTAAGAGCACAAAAAACATTTTGCATGACATTTATGCTTGTGGCATTAAATCCATCATGTGTTTTCAGGCCAGATATAAGAGGCCATTTAGTGAACATGTTGATAGTGTGTTATCACGGGTTTCAGCTTTTTTCTTGAAGGGAAGTTAAGTAGAATCAAAAGAAGCCTTTGGTTGTACTTTTCACATATATTCATCCTGAATATCAACATTACTTTGAACCTTTGAAATTTATTGTCTTATATTAAACATGGCTACTTTTATATATGCCTTCATTTTAGTTCATTCGTTTAATCAAAAATAACAAAATAATATCTCAACATCTCGAGACTTTAGGCAGAGACTGAATAAGAGAAACTGTCCCTTGTCCTATGATAACAAATATGTCACTGAACAGTAATAATCTTAATTTGTATTCACAGTCTTGTTTACTGTACATAGTGAGACACCTTATTTGCTGTGTGTAACAAGGTGTTGTTATTATCCGAATGTGTGACACATCCGAGGATGATCTGCAGTGACTGAACACGACAATTGAGTTGTCTGAATCTAATCGTTGTTATGCTGGTCCACAGGTCCACACTAATAACGTTTAACAAAGACCTTGCAGGTTAATCTGCATTTGCACATTTCAGCCCCAGCTGTCACAGTAGACCTAGAAGGTATTTAGAGTTCAAACTGGAGGTCTGCTTGAGAAAGTAAAATCCCACAGGAACTTTTATAGGCGTTGCTTGTTTTCACTCCATAGTTTCATCTGAAATCTTCTACCCAGTTTTGTTTTCTTCCCTAGGGCTACTTTAGATTGACAGTTCAAAACGTTTGTACTGTTTGTTTGTGTTGCTTCTCTCCCTCCTACACATTATTGCTTGAGTTCTACATTTATGCTTTAAATAATGAATCATATTTGGATACAAGAAAGAAGGGCCAACATTTTGTTTTATCATGTTACTGTCATAACAGTGCATTTAAAGCTTTGTTAATAACTCGTTATTTATTTTTTCTTGAGCCTCCACCTTGCAGTTACAAGAAGAAATCAGCTACGCACTCACATGTATGAATCAATTTCCTTCATGTGCACTGCATGAATTCTTTATCCGTTTTTATCTGATAAATGTTTTCTAATCTCAGTGAGTGGAGAATATATCTGCTGTTTTACTAACTGGTCCCTTCAGAGAAATGATGCTCATTGGGATTCATATGGAACTGCTTTTCACGCTGACTTATCAGTTGTGAGGTTATAGATTTCAGCCTTTGGAGTACAGCCTCCACCCAGCCCACTTTGATAGTGTGGAGACACAACCTCATCCATGCGGCATCAAACTGCTGGCAGACTCTTTGATTACTCTCTAATCTAAAACTGGATGTTAAGTGTTTTGAGCACACTCAGCTGGCTCTCTGTCTCTACAATGACTGGGCACTTCCCTGCACTTCGCCAATGTGCACTCGGGCTTCAGCAGAACAACACACAGCTCGCTCATTTATTTATTTTTGGCTGGACTGCCACAGTAGGGCTAGCTTTGTTTCCATGACCGACTGACTAATAGAGCTGAGTGATCATAGTTGCACCATTGTTCAGCCAAATGTCACAAGATTAAGGTGGAATTTCCCCATTGGCCATTGCTCTTTTAAAATGAATTGGCACAAACAGTTTCTGTAAGTGTTGCATGAACAGCCTGTAGTAGGTTTGACCTAGTATATGGCTGAATCTGCTGCCACACAATTCTGCTGGCCACCTGTATTTACTGAATCTACTGAATCTATGTGTAACCATATGCACTATGTATTTATAGTTTCATGGATTTGGAGTTAAAATATAAATCAGTATATATTTTACATTTATCTTGGCAGAGACTTCAACATACACTGTGTATTCATAGAAAGCCATTGTAATAGATATTAGTGTCCTTCGGCTTTCTTTGCTCAAACAGTTACCTGCTTACTAAGACTATCAAGTTGAAGTTAAGGTTATCAGCGCATTCAATCAAGTTCATGCTCATCCACTCATAGGACGTGATATATTAAGCAATGAGTATCATGAGACCTTATAATATCAGATTTACCAGGTTCATTTTCATAATTTCATAGTCATCATTCATTCTTCAACCTATTAACTCTTGACCTAATTGAACAAGTGCAGGATAGGTATTTTTTATTATTTCTTTTGGTGACCCTATTCCTGATTCTCCCATGAATTACTGCCACAATAGATGATACTAATCAGCCTGATGACAAAGCTGAATAGCTTTAATAAATATTGCAGCTGTGCACATGCAGAGAGATCCAGCATTGTCAGTGCAGCAGAGTTTTTGATAGCTGCCTCAGATGTTTATTTCAGCATCATTTTTGATTGCCAGCTCCAGTGGAACTTTTGGGACCATAGTTAGACAAAACAACTGTGGGAGACGCATCATAGTTCAGCTCACCTCCTTCTTTATCTGCAACTCTCTCTCAGCTACAAAACAGGAGTCTCTGGTGTTTACTGTAACTGCACCTGTGCTAATAATACTAATCATCAGCCTGTGATAAATTCGTTCTCCCTGATAGCATGAAGAATCTTTCCCATGCCCTATTTAATCGGGGAGACCAGGCCGTCTGGTCCGTCTCTCTCCACTCAGCAAACACAGATAAATCACAGCAAAGTACCCACTATTAGTAAGTGACATATAGCTCATTCTGATTAAATTACTCCCAGAACATTATCATTCTGCTGTGCCTGTTTATCAAAGCAGTCCCCGCCCCATCATATACAGTGGAGTGAAGCCATCGGACAACCCATAATTTGTTAATTTGGGCAAAATTTGTTGTCTATGAGGGAGGATTTAGACTTGCTGAAGAGTTGCTTCCATGAAGATCTCTCACTCTTTACATCAAGTTTGAACGTTATTGTTTCAATGCATTTTAATGAGCCCTGCAGCATCAGCAGTAGGGATATAATCGAAACTGTTATAACTCTCGATAGTTGAAGTCTGAACTTGACACCTTTTTAGACTGACCACTATAAATTACTTGGAACATGGGGTTTTAAAGGGTCCTATAATCCCAGGAGTTAATTTGAAATGTCAAGGACATGACTGTTATGCTCCAAACCTAAAATATGAATAAAAGCACATTTTATTAGATTTCTGTGCAACAGCAGTGCATTGTTAACTTTCTTATCCTTGCTTTTCACAAATGAAATGGCTAGCATGGCAGACAGCTGAACAGACTGTACTTTATCTTGACATAATGGATCAAACAGGCACAGTGTGACTGTGTTACAAGGTGCTTTTTTTACTCATTTTGGATTCAAGGCTAGAGTGAAAGAAATCCTTTGTTGTAGTAGATAAATTAGTAGGGCTTAACTCAACCCTGGTGGCCATCACAGTTTCAACCACACACACAGTGCTAAATCAACATCTTCTCGACTGCTCACTGTTAGCCCTCACATCGTAAATGTCACTTCATCACTCCATGCTCACTCCATTTACCAGACAGGGTATACCTCAGACTTTCTGGATTGTTTTAGTGTTTTTGTCTGGTACTTCAGTCACTCAGTCCATCACTTATTATAATGTTAAAAAAATGACCAAATATTTTAAATATAAACGTTGTACTTTATGTTGCAATTTAATGATAATCTTTCATCGTCATTACTAAAATTGCAGATTAAAAAAGGATTAATTGGAGGAAAGGTGAGCAGCATTTCTCACATACGAATAATGAAACTTGGATGCATAATAGATAATGGTCAGACCTTGCTTTTGGGATGAAATTTTAAGCTGTTTGTGATTATGCACTCCAAGGAGAATTAATGTTTGAATAAATTATGAAAAGGAAGATCGGATATCAAGGAAAGGCCAGATGTTTTTTGTTTTTTTTAAACATTATTTATGAAAGAAAAACACCCTCTGCTTCTCAAGACTAATCAACTCCCTTTCTGGCTTCTCACCGGGTGTGTAATGGGTGCACTCTTCAAGAACAGAACAAACCTAATTTCACTGCTTGTCTATGAAGGCCCAAGTAGTCCTCTATGTTCCTCTCTTTTCAGATATTTGTGTTTCTTTTGTTGGCTAGCCTGTCAGTCTTCCAGGCCTCTTGAGGACTGGAGTAATTTGGTAATTTTGCCTAAACGGTGATACTGTAATTATGTGGCATCAGCTGCCTAGCTGTCAGTGGGACGGCCAACGGTCATTCATCACCAGGAAACTAGAAGGGGGGGTGGCATTGTGAGTGATTGGGTAAACACCAGCAGAAAGAAAGTGTGGTAATCTTACCCAAAAAATGGCTGGAAATAGGAGGTGAGAGGCCTTTGGAATAATGGGGTGCAGGAGCAGATACAGCATGTGTGGTGGGCTGCTTGTTTGGTTGATACAGGGAGGCAGCAAGGTGTGCCTGAGCTTCAGTGATGCATCAGGAGGGGCTTGTGGGTGGCAGATGAGGTGGGACCACTGGAAGGTCAGGTTTGAAGCAGAATGTGGCAGCAGCTCTAATGCATTCCTGCCTTCCCAATACACACTGCTCCCATCTGTCCATGAGGAAGCCCAGCTTAATGAAGGCTGTCGTTATAAAGGGACCCAGTGGTGGCACATTTACACACAGAGTGAGAACCATCACTGAAGTGATGTGCCTGCCAATTCCTTTATTTTTCTTTAATTATTATTTTTAAAATTTTTGATTTAATATTAAATTTTATTGTCTCTTGGCACAGTAACATGGCACATTCTCATTCAGATTGTGTTTGTAGATGGATGAAACGGAATTTCGGTATGTAATGTTACCTCAGCAAATAAAAGAGCTACTTCACTATTTTAACCTGATACTCATCTCTGCTCTTCCAAATCCTGCAGTGGTGGATGCAGGGCTTCTGATCTATCCATCTAATAATGTGTCTTTTGAAACTGATCTGAAATTATACATGCCTAAGCACCCCAGATATACGGAGTCAGTGTATTCTAGATTGTGTTTATTATGTCAAGTAAGACAAAAGAAAATAGTTTGCACTTTGACCTTAACGAGATATTTCAGTTTCATTTGACGTTTTGTCTATAGCCTCATAGGAGTTGCTGAGCAATTTGATGTTAAATCGATCAATAGCAATGTCTTTCACAAAAGGCTGCTGAGTCAGGAAGCATAATATGAAGTTCCTCGAAATAGACATTCAAACCAATGCACTATTCATTCAATTTATATAGGTGCAGGCAGGCCACACACTGAAAAAAGGAATAACTTGTCTATTAGGTGAGGAGCCTTTTGTGGGGCACTAAGACCAATATCTCTCAATATCTAGCTGTCCTTAATCAGATTTAATTAAATGCTCTATTTTGACTATTGAATGTCTTGCTATAACAACAGCACTGTGGTGTTGTGCAGGGCTTTAGCCTTGTTGACTAAGACTCGCACCGAACACTGCCACTCATTCCCCAGGGATAATTGTGCTCAGTTTATGGGTAACACTAGCATGTCTCCACTGTTGACAGTGTTGTTGTCTCTGGAAGAAAAGCGAAGTTTCAATCTGATGGCTTTGTTTACCTTTCATCTAAGACTAAGGATAAAAACTAATTAAGAACAGGGAGTAACAAACTCCTGTAGTGCCATTTTCACAGCTAATTATGCATGAATACAGCCTGCCTAAATAGTTGCTCCCTAGTCTTTGATGTTCTTTTCACTAAATTGCTATGGTTACTTCTGCTCATTAGACTTTTAAGATTGTAAACGTTGACAGGTTTTGTCTCCTTGTTTTTCTCTTCCCTTGCCTCTTGCCTCTGCTGAAGATACAAGGGGACAGATGCTGGTAGCCAGTTAGTAAACTGTGCTGCTTTACTCTTAAATAATATCATGTGACCTGTGTATATCCCAGGTTGCCATTCTTGGTTTTAATGCTGTAGATTTAGATCTGTGCTTTGGTCCTTAAAATCCATTAACCTTCCCATAAAAGTGCATATGGCTCTCTATAAACCCTAATGGGGAATGGGACCAATGCACGGGAGCATGTGTGTGCTTTCAGGGGCACCACTTGTGAGAAATACGGAAATGAGAGTCAATAAAAAGGCAAATAAAACTTTTTTTCGATAACTTTATGGTGTTGGGGGTTTTCCCAGATTTCTGTCCACTTTGGTTTAAGTGCTGTCTCGATCAGTATGTTCCTAGATAATCAAAGTCTGTATACCAGTGTGTAGATTTGATGATCTGAATTTCTAACCTTTTACTAATGTATTTTATAATTTTATACTTTATAATTATTAGTCACATTGTTCACATAAAACAGTTTTAGGCTACATCTGCAAAGCTGTATGTCCTGAAGTAGGCTATAGCTTGGTTTTCTGATGAATGAAGTATTTCTAAGAATTATTATTGGTGTCATTATTATTATTATAGTAACAATAACAACAACAATAGTAATTAAGTAATGTCTTACTGATGATTCTGTGGTGAAAATGGGTAGTATCGTACTTTCTTGTGGATTGTTTAAAATAGATTAGATTTTACATCAGGCAACGGTAAGAGATCTTCTGGTATTATGTAGGGTGTTTAATCACACGTAATAATAATCAAAGGAAAATTGAGAAAATAGTCCACTTTTGAATTTGCTATTCGCCTAGAGCAATGAAACATGTAATTGTTTCTTTATATAATCACATATATCAAGGATTTATTTTGCAATGACTAAACTGATTTTAAACCAGGACATGTTTTCTCAGGCAAACAAAAGTTATAAAAAAAACACAAACAAACATATGTTTCATGGTGTTTTTGCCATCATGCTGCCTCTGTTTCCCAGGTTGTTTTAAAGGCATTGCAAGTTGAGAAATGGCCCTGTGGCAAGTAGTTTTATGGTGATCACCTTGTTCGTTGCTCTGGCCAGGAGACCAGTGAGTGTAATGGATCTGTTGGGAGCCCTCAGTATGGATTTATGAAAGTGCAGCGCTGGAGGGAAGGATCAGTTACCTGCCTCTGTTTTCCACAGACCAAGAGACAGCAATGAATAACATCAGAAAGCTAATCCAAGATGACGTGGTTCTGATAAACAATACACATGGAGTGTTTGTGGCAGTTGTCGCTGCTCTAAGACGTTTGCTCACCCAGCATTGCTCTCAGCTTTAAAACAGCCTAAGATGTTGCATTTTTAATTGGGAACAAAGCACTGCTACATGTAGCACTGTCTGAGAGGTGATCTCCCCATGAAAGTTTACTATCTTCATCCCAAATAATTGTGCACACGGATTCGCACACCCACACTTCGTAATGTTATGCAGCACATGACTGTGCACTGCAGGGAAGCAGGACGTGTTGGTAAAGGTCCCCTGCATGTGTGTGGTGGCTAGGTTGGCAGGGCAAGCAGGGGAGCGTCCGGATCAAGTTTCCCCCTCCTGCTGTCTAATTATTGACCCATCTGGTATTGTCTTTTCAATTGTTTCAATTATGATGGCACTGGTGTTGCTCAGCACCCTGGCGTCAAGGCATGCATAATTCATGCCCAACACCCTGGACTCCACTCAGAGCTGTGGGTTTGAGCTGAATGTCAATACTGCCTCATGCCCCCAGTGAAGCAGAGGGTTGTCTGTATTGACAGCAGGGCAGATAAGGAGAGCAAAAGCAATGGCAGCCAAAGACAGTGGATAGTGATGCTATCCTGGAGTGTATAGGTGAAAAGAATTTCTTCTTGCCTGTGTGTGTTTCTGTTTGGGGACATATTTCGGACAATAGACCAGATAATTGGGGATGGCTTGTCCAACTGTGTCCCCATATTGGGAAAACACTGATTTTTCATTCAGTGATTAAGGTCAGGCTTACTTGAAGGTTAGGGTTAGTTTAAGGTTCAGATTGGGTCAAGGGAAGTCATGGTTAAGGTTAGAGCATGTCTCCAGGAAATGAAGGCGAGGCTCAGTACTGTAACGACGAAGGACGAAAGCAAACTGTGTGTGTGTGTGTGCTAGTCATTGAAAAATAAGCTGCCTTCCCAGCTTGTGTTTGCTGTCGCCTGATATGTGACCTCATTATCGTCACCCTCAGACCTGAGAATCAATAGTGTTCAATTACTCATGAACCACAGACACAGCACTGTTTACTAGGAGATCAGAGCCAACCAAGGGTTAACTCTATCATCATAGATTTGACTTCAGCGCTCAAACCACCCCTCCCATCACACTACTGTACAGAGGCTGAGAAAAGGTAAAAGTCAATCAAGAGGAAAAGGTTCAGGGAGTGTGACTGTTCATTAAGAGGTGTGAAGATGAAAGGAAGAAGGGGTCACATTTTTGACATCCTGCTGTAATGGAGGTGCTTCTGGGAAGGCAGCACATGACATCTCTAAAATGTGTCATTACTGGATACCACTGGCAGGTGTTTACCCACAGATTGGAGCACAGCAGATGATCAAAAGAATCATATATTGTTCACAGTAACAGGCTTATCCACCACTGTCCCGACAAGACATTTTGTTATGACTATACTAAGTATTCATTTTTATGCAGTCTGCATGAGCAGTGAAGACCATCGCAGAACATGCACTTATTTTTGTCATGTTTTTGTCATGTTTTGTCAACTACTGATGGATACTTCTGTGGGGAGAGGAGATTCTTCAGGAGAGGAGCTTCTTTCACTGAAAACAGAGTAGAACCGCATCCTCCAGTTCTAGAGCAGAACTGGAGGATGAAGAGGTGTTTTCATGGTTACCGTGCTGTTGGTACAAAGATGAAGGCTTGGAAGTGGAGAAGTACTATCGGTCCTTTCTGTTGTCAGTCATCATGGGAAATATCAACTCTCTGCCAAACAAGAGTGATGAAGAGATGGAGATGTTGATGAAGACTCAGACAGTAGACATTTTTCAAATCATAAAAATATTTGTCTACATCCCATCCAATGGCTACTGCTGAAGTTTCATCTGAAGTTCTCCATGAAGTCGTTGCTAGGATACAGACTAAACATCCTGAGGCACTTTTAATGATATCAGGAGACTTCAATCATGTTTCCCTGATGGAGTCACTGAGGGATGTGGTGGAGAGATACACACTGAGGGTGATGGAGGCCATTCTGGACGGCTCAGATCTTCCACTTCATGGCACCTTGATGGACCAGGAAAGAAGCGGTGGTGGGCAGCTCCTCTCTCTTTGCTGCAGGATGGAGAAATATAGAAGATCCTTTGTACCTTCAGCCATCAGGCTGTTTTGATTCTTCTGCAAATGGTGATGAGCTGACAGACAGAATTTCCCCTTTGGGGATTAATAAAGTAATTTGTATCATATTCGTATCACCACCATCTGTTTTGTTGTTAAAATATGATTTAATAACATTAAAGCATTTGAGATTTCTTTTGCATGTCCATTTTTTCATTCCCATTATCATGATGGTGAAAGACCTATTGGACCCACATGGCTCATTCTGTATTCATACAGCGACCTCTCGCAACAGCTCCCCTTCAATTGCAGAGGTGTTTTCATTCACACCGGCCTACTGGCCTTCAGCTCTCTCTCTGTTCCCCCTGTAGTCATGGAAGATGTGCACAGAATAAGCTGTCAGAGCCATAACAAGATGGAGATTTCACTCTGCTAAATGCATCTCTCAAGAGCTCGGCCTGCAAGAGCTAAATGATGCCCTTACCTTTAGGGGACAACTTCACATGGGGAATATTAACCCTTTGCACCTCATTCAAGGACATTTGTTTAAGTGAAAAATTCATCTTCTGGGGTGCTGACAATCAAAAGAAATTGGTATGACTGATGGATAAAAAGGATGCAAACTGATATATTTCGGCCTATAGTAAAAGGTTCCTGCAGTTTGTAAAAGATTAACAATTGTGCATTTTTAAAATGGTTTCTATATTTCTCCGGTCCATCTTTGTCTGTCATCAATTATGCAATTAATAATGCTAATAAACTGTGACTGCATTTGATGTAAAATGTGATCAACACTTTTTTTTTATCTCCTTAGTTGTTTTGCTGTTTTACACACAAGCTAACCAGTTTGCCTGTGGGGCCTTTGTGGTTCCCACTGCACAGTCATGTCAGGGACCCTTTTTGCCCAGAATTAAACTTCTCTGGCAGCTGTTACTCCCAAACTGTTGGCTTGTGGAGGCGACTCACTGCCTGGGAGGAAGCGCTGCATAGAAGGCTCAACATTGGGCGCTCCTGTACATTCTCTATAGTGTCTACGTTTGAGAAGTGAGAGGACCCAGTCTGAAACAGTGCCATGACAGGGAGATGATTTAGAAAGGTAACCTTGTCACGGTGGTATTCAGCAGAGGGAAATATGTAGAGGAAAATTTCTATTTTACATTTTTCTACATTGCGCATAAAAAAATCTTCTCTTCTCCTCCTTCTCTCCTCTTTGACATTGATTTGTAGTGTGAGATGTCATGATCAGAGCTTTGTCTTTGGTTGGTACTCACTGATGTGTGGATGTTTTGATGTGGGCAAGAGCTAATAAGTATGAATTTCAAAATTTAACTGACTATCAGTCTGTGTATTATCTGACTCAGGGGGTTGTTTTGTTTGACTTTGAGGCGGCATGGTGTATAAATTGTAAGAAGGGAGCTGCATTTTTGTCTTTCCATGCAGCTGAGAATTCCCCTGTGATATTTAGGATGTCTACAGCCAGGCTTCTTTATTGATATTCGAAAGACATGTACTTTAATATTTGTGACATTTAAAACATGGGCTGTGTGTACGTGGAATAAATGTCATGAAAACATCCTGTGTGTGACGGAAGCTTCTGAGCAGATCTACCAGTGAAGACTCTAATAAGCTTTACCTCAGTAGTTACTTGTGACAGCGAGGCTTAGACACCCTACAGGAAAGCAGAAATAGATAAAATATGGAGACAAGACAACCATTGCTCAAACCATTGTGCTCACTCTTGTGGAAACATTATTTGTCTGTTGATGTAGGACACAAAACCAGGCTGTTGTCACCCTCTCCTGGCATGGCGACACAGACACACAGCTGCACAGCCCACCCCTCTGCTCATCCGCCTCCTGCTCCGGGGCCATCGATCTAGAGCTGTCATGCTCTCGGGGGGGAAATTGTGTGGGCTCCTTCCCTGGCACAGCACTGCCCTTCCTAGGTAGAGTCGCAGAGCAGCAGGGGGGCAAGGGGAATGGAGGCTGCAGTGTGTTGTTAGGGTGGAAATGGGAAGGTGGTGGGGGTGGGTGAGGAGTGGTGAGCAGCTGCTTTCCTATGGATCGCCTCATTAATATCCCAGGGCAGAAATTTGAGGGGCCGCTGCAGACTAATTAGCCGTGTCTGACCCTCACATCTCAGAGAGGTCGCTCCTCTCCAGTTCCTGCAGAAGCAATCCAAAGCCTGGCAACCCCCATGACCCACCCAGTACCCATTCCCCATCAGTGTCACTTCTTTTTTTAAGAATATGGTACAGAGACTGAAGAGTATATCCCACCATTGTCTGCTGCATTACAACCTGTTGGATGTTAAATATTTTGGTTGCCTCTTGTTTCATGATGAAGCATCTTTTACTCTAATTCACTAGTGCTGCTGAACTGTCCCATGTCACAGTGTACCTGTCTCTGTCCATCACTTTGTGTGTGCATGCCTGATGAGCGGTGTCTGTGTCTCCCAGGGGGCAGTAGGGACAGTGTAACACAATGGGAGCAGTGTGTGTGTTTGGTGCCAGGAGACAAGGAGCCATCCCTCATTAGTATCATCTGTTTTCCCAGATGGCAGGGTCAGGGTAAGAGGGAAGCGTGATGAAAGGACTTGTCCTGCAGGGTGACACTCATTCTGCTGCGCAACACTCACTACGGCTCCCGAAGCCAAGTTCCCAGCTCTCACAGGTGATACTAGGGCTTTAGTGGGATTCACAGTCACTGAGAAAGAGAACTTCATGTTCTCAGTCTGGCTGCGCAGCCTTGTACCCATGCTGCCACTTGATGAGTTTAACAAAGAGATATTGAGAAAAAGACAAAAGTTAACTCGGCAATGTGACATTTTAACTCGTAACTTGAAAAGTGGGGAAAAAATGTGGGGAAAAAAAGGATGCAGTCTCTTTGACACCTGCTATTCTCAAACATAACTTTACTTCTCACCTAAAATATTTCCCTCTAACATGCTGTAATGATTTTTTCAATGGCTCATTAGAGTGGAGCCTCGGTCCAACAAAGAGTCAGGAAGCCTTGTGTCATGGCTCGACACTGTGAATGAAGGCGGAATCTATCTCTGCGATGACCTGTAAGGCAGCAGCAGCTTCTGCAAGAAGGAAAGAATAATGAGTGTGTTCACTTTTTAGCTTGAAAACCCACCAAATGGCCCTTACACCAATTAAGAGATTGTTTTCCATTGGAGTGGCCATTATCAAATCTGACCTTCCAATTATTTCTCTCATTTTCCTCCTGATTCTGTCACCCCAGTGTGCCTGGTTGGCCCTCAGAGCCTCAGAGGATGGACAAGGAATTGTTAATGGTTCTCCAAGCTGAGATCCAAAGACCCCAGAACCAGAGGCACTGTCACTATGGTGCTACCATCTCCCTGCCTTGTTAACATTGTTTCCTTACCATTGTTAGCTGAAGGAAATACACTTATATTTTTACAGTCCATGTCTGAATATGTTGGATTGATTTTTTTTTTTTCTTGTTCTATTAATTTTGAAATGCTGAGCTACATTCAAGGTCTGACTTACAGATTTGGAAAAGCCACTCTCAAAGTGAAATGTAGAGCGCTCTTCTCTAACTGTTGGAAATGGCTTCATCTTGTGTAGGAAGCAGGATTAGAGGACATTTAAGAGTGGGTAGAAAAAGGCACAGGCCAAACTCTCCTGTTTGTTTTAGATCTGCACTTCCATGTATGTCTTGTATCTGGAGCCATGTTGATGTGCTCACCTGACAGTTGTTGAACAGCTGCAGCGGGGTCACAAATCCTCTTATCTGTCATCGGATACTCCCTCTTAGCTGTCACACAGAATAATGCATATGAGTCTACATGCTGGCCGTGATGCAGAGGAGGCAGTGGAGATAAAACAGTTTACCGTAAACGGGGTCAAAAGACATCAGGGTTAAATGCAAGCAATACATGGACTGTAGCTATTTGGCGAAGATTTTACTCTTCTTAATTTTGATCAAATGACACACTGATCAATGCAGAGTGTCATGCTGAGGCTTGTTGCCACCTTTTCATCTCTACTTAACACTTCTGCCAATCTTACAATGACATTAACAGTTATTTATTTATTTTTAAAACTGGGGAAAAAAACAATTAGAAATACATGAAACACAAGACACGAGCAGTTATTTCAGAGTCATCTAACGTGTCCAGTGATTTAGATCTCACACAGATATAGACCATATACATACAGGTACATTTCTGTAGGGGCAGGTTTACTGTATTCCACATCAAGGCTTTTTGAGATTGACTTTATTTTTGAGCTTTCTTTGTGTGACAGTTTCATACTTCTGTTACGTATATGTAGGGATGTATAGATAGAGGTTGAAAATGTCACTGATGTAATAACACCTCCTTAGAAGCTATACACCATGCTTTGAATGTGACAACGTGTGGGTTGATTTATGAGAAAAAGAATGATTAAATGCCACCACGGAATGAGATGAAATTGAAATGAGTATATTCGAAGATCAGTTGAGTACAAAGAAATAAAAAATAAAAAATCAGCCCTTGAAACAAGGCTGTGAGAACTCTATAGGAAATGACTGTAAGCCAGTAATGACTCAGCTGTTTTTGAAAAGCTGCTATTAAAACCCAAACACAAGACAAGGCTGTTATTAAGCCACACTAACCACCCCCAGTCTAATTCAGATGAAGAACAGAACTTTTCATCTATTCTGTCACCCAGCTTTGTGAAATGAAATGGTAAATTTTTAACTCAGGTGAGTGTTTGACCCCTGGCTTTGTTTCTAATGCTTCAGAGGTCATCTCAAGTCCCTCTACAAGAGAAGACATTGTTTAATTCATCATCCCAGGAACATTGTTTCTGTCAGACTGCAAGTAATGGATCCATTAGCATTTTCAACAGAGCGGTAGATACAATCTGGGACCAAAAGCATTAAAATGAGATTCCACAAAATGACACACAGCAATTGTTAAATCTGCAAAACGGGCTGCAAGAAAATGGAAACAGTCGTCATAAACAAAAACATAATGTAATGGGAATTAGAATAGTTAAAAAAAAACAGCTATCATGTTCAATACTGATCT
The DNA here is from genome assembly GCA_900303245.1 of Selene dorsalis. Lineage (NCBI taxonomy): Eukaryota > Metazoa > Chordata > Actinopteri > Carangiformes > Carangidae > Selene > Selene dorsalis. The sequence goes on from OMNW01009323.1 coordinate 40,422, forward strand.
TGAGTTTGAGCATCATGGGCAGTTTCACGCAACAAATTCAATTTCATATCAAGTTTAGTGCCATTACACATTAATATGCATAACACAGAATGACAGAGGACTTCAGCTGGTGTATAAGCTCTCTGCACACATTGTCACTGAGGATGTAATTAGCTCTTCTTAAGTCATTATCTCATAGACATTCACATCAAGATTCACAAACAACCAGCAAAGCACTGAGAATCACCTCACCATATTGACTGTATATACCTCAGTAGTTACAAATGATGTATCACAGATGTCTATACATGAAAGATGATGCCTTTAATCAATTCAACTTTTACTTTCAACCTTTGGAACCTCTTTTAATCATTATATATGGATATTATATATGTCTAAGCAATATTCAATGACTGTTTTGGTGCCGGTCGTCATTATTCTTTACAGATTACATTGTAGTCTCTCAAGTCTGAAGCAAATGTTGTCTCATTCTTGAGCTGTTTTTACTGTTTTCTGTTTAACTGTCATATCTCATGTTTTTTCATATTGGTTTAAACAGAGATTGTATAATACCTAATAACTCTAAGTTGCTTATCACTGGAAATCTGAAAGCACAGACTGGGGACAGGTAATGGAAATAACAATACAGTCAAGAAATGTCAATTCTCTGACAGGACTAAAAAACTGCAGCCCAGTGGCTGAACACACATTTGAAAAGAATCAAGCAGCCACTGGTGAGATGACTCCCTGCAGTTCTGATTGCAGTGTGTGGGATGAAGAGGAGATTAAATGAAAAGATCTGAGGGTATTGTCAGACATGTTTGCTTGAAGACGTTCCTAGAGGTATTTTATATTGATTTCTGTCAAAGCGAAGAGAAGTCTCATTGGGCATGGTTACTTGCACTAACTGTGAGACAGTGTAGGAAATTTAGGATTGGCAATGTGTCTTTTTTCTTTTGTTGATCAAGAGGAAAACTTTAATAAGAGCTGAGCTCTGTGTGTGAATTTGTTTGTCTGCTATACACACTGCTCAGGGGAATTACTGTATACAGTGTAAAGATGCCTCACTCACCCTACTCATGCCACCACTTCAACATGCGGGACACTTGCCTGCACTGAACAAACCAAACAGGTCTAAAGGGAATTCAGAAGTTTTATAAAGGTCTTATACAGTAGCACTTATCTATAGTGTGTAGTTGAACACATGCAGGGAAAGATAATTGCGATCAGATGGATGCACAGCAGCGGCAGCTGAGCTTTTTCTATTGTATTTTAAAGGAAGAAATGTGCCAGTCCCTCTCTGGAAACCATTCAGTGTGAACCATCTGCTGTAGCAAAACTATCAGAGAATAAAAAGACAGTGGTGGTTCATGTGTTAGGAGGACTAAATAATCATCCTTGTTGGAAGAAGGTTCATTGCATTCCCAATTTATTAGCTTATTTTTATTTCATTTTTGCATTTGACAAAATCCCACTGAATTATTTTTGATTAACACTTGAAATATTTAAAGCGGAGCGCCCAGATTTGGGCAGCTTTATAATTCTGTTGCATATGCAACAGAATTTCAATTCAGTGGAGTACATTATGAAACAGATGGTCCCTCAGCAACCAGCCACTTTGATGTGAGATGATATCTGGTGTCTGTCTGGCTGTGTCATTTCAATGAATCTCCTGATGTAAAATGCGCCAGGGCCTCCTAACTACCTCAATCAGAGGGATTGTACCTTCTTTTTGACCGAGAAAAAAAGAAGAAGATCTCATAACCAGAGAATAGATGTGCACGCTGCACATAATTAGTCCTATAATGTTAGTTGATTTTTACAGTCAGATTATTCATTTGCAGGTACCAGGAGCAGGACATGAGTATAACAAATTAGGTCAGGAAATGACTGAATTGTAGTTCTTCTCTTGGTAAGATCCTGATTTTCTTAGTAATGAAAATGAAAGAACACAGTGAATTAAAATATCAGTTTGTAAAAACTACAAATGTGCAAGTAAAAAGATCATGTTATACTTTATGAGGCATATCCATCATTATGGTGTGTAAATTTCATGGTCTGGTGCCATGATTGGATGTCAGTATTTATGCATACACCAGAATTATTTCAGGCACATCGTCAATGAAACCTCCATTTGAATAAGTGTCTTATTTGAAAGAAAAACAATAAAATGAAAAGAGTGATGTTCAGTATGGATTGTTTAAAAAAATATATATTATCTTTTAAGTTGATATTTTGTGCTGCTGAACTGGCCTGCAGCCAGTGTGGAGGAATTATTCCCAGATGAAATACTCCAGGTGGCATTTAGGTTGTCAAGTATTTAGCAGTGACACTATTACCCCTTTAGTAAAGCAGGTGGATTGAGATCAACAGTCAACACACTCCTCTAGAACTGTTATTTCGTTTCCTTTCAGTGTTATTGCGTTATCGATGTAATTATATGAAAGTAATATCTCTCCCTGACTCCTTGTGAGGTCTTTGTGAAAGATGAGATTCTGGCATTAAATCCACCTGTTTCGTCTCAAGTCGACAGCGAGTGTGTGGCGTGTGTGTGTGTGTGTGCTTTCCCCACACACACACATGCATGCGTATATATTTGTATGTTGGTAGACATTATAGCAGGCAAGAGTGTGAAATTGACCTCAGCCACAGGGAGCTCAGTGTGGATTATTTGCCCCCAGAGAAATGGAGTGGCCACCCACACATCAGCCAACTTCAGTGTGTGTGTTTGGCTGACAACAAAATTAGCTGTTTAGCTTTATTCTCTGACTGAGCACATCCACTTTGCCCCTACCTTATTATCGGTTTTGGCTCGCTATTGTTAGAAGGGTTTATTTGTTTAGACTTTACTGTTTTTTTCATAAAGGTATTTTTAGATACTTAGTACTTTTTTGCCTCCCTCTCCTCTTTCACAGACTCATCTTTATTCTATTGCTTTTCAATTAGCTCCATTGATGAGACATTTGTAGGCTTCTAAAATTGCATCAGAAAGCAGGAGTGAAGAGACTGAAATATGAATAATTATTCATTTTCTCAGTTACTCCCATAGTACAGTATACGCTTCTTCATAAACAAAGCCAATCCTAAATAATACATACAGAAACAAGCATGACAAGCTGAAATGCCTTTTTTTTTTTTTTTTTTTTTTTTTTTAAAT
>OMNW01009323.1:43577-58889 GCA_900303245.1 Selene dorsalis
ACAAAATAGTTGTTCATGTTTCTGGAGCCAGACATGCTCACTGACCGTGCTCTGCTGGCCATTGTTTTGTTTTGTTCAGCTCTACGGCTTGACACAGACAAAGCTGACATCAAATTGATTTCATTCACGTGTTATCAGAGAGCCTCAGTCTCGACTGACAGATGGTGGATGTCTTGGTTATACGTTTGAAGCACTCTCTAAGTGGAATTAAAGGAATAATGTCTCATCCACAAGTTCTGCTTCCTACGCTAAAGGTCTTCAGTGTAGAGACATTTAAGCTGATCTGAATGATCAGTCAACTGCTCTCTGTCGTTACTGATGCTGCTATACTTACATATGTACCAACTGCAACTGAAGTGTTGTAGTTACTGTAAATTCTCCATCTCTTTTAGATCATGTCTGTGTCTGTTTTGAAGTTCCAGCATATGAAGATACTCTGTGAAATCACCACTAGCATGTGTGGATTAATGTGAAATGTGTGCAGTGTAGTCAGTGCGTTCAGTCACAGTAGTGCACTAGAGGTGTGCATCTGTTTTCTCTCCGTTGATTGCATGTGATATTCATCAACTGTTAATGAGATGGTGTTGACCTTTCATTAATTCCTGAAATTAAACATTTTTCCTCAAGTGGTAGGTGTGGCCTTAAGCAGGTTATTGTAGTTTTAATTTTAATTTATTAAATTCAAAATGTAGCTCCTTAGTTACATGAGGAAGAGTTTTACCAACAGCTCTAGTGAGTGTTTCAATAATTCATCATCTGGAATGTGCCTGGAGCAGGGTTATAGTCTCATTTAGAGAGTATTCATGTTCACTTTATATTTATTTGTATCTGCATGCATATGTTTGTGTGTGTGCTCGTATATTACCTGCTTGATGCATGGCCCATGTGGTCTTAAAAGTTGTGTTGCATTTAGTTTCATAGGATTTATGTGTTAAATGATTTATGCATAAATGTTTCAGATATGTGGTCCTCTCACTTCCACATTGCTCATTTCCCACCCACATCAATGTCATGGCTACCGTGAGTTGACGAGCCTCTTTACAGTTCTGATGGAGTCTACTCCATCGCCTTTCACTGCAGTGCAGACAAAGACTCGTATTCGTCACTGTGGAGAGTTTTCAGTCAGCAGACTAGTTTGACTCTGACACCTCATGTCTGGCCTTGGTAGTTTAGTGAAATTCTCAACTCAGTTTTCATGTGCATCGCTTTTGAAATTACATAACTGGTTATCATTGTGGGCACAGGATATCACCAACAATGAGAAGAGGTATTCAGCTATATTCTGGTAGATTGCCGTGAAGATTATATATTTTTCATCAGCAGCTCTCATGGAGCATATTAAGGCAATATCCCAGAGGGGTGGAATTGCTTATTTCTCTGATGCTATTTTGAACACAGTAGGATTGGACACGTGGCATGTTGCTGGTTAAAGAGGCGGATTACCCGTGGAGGAATTTCTGTGTTGATTTCTCCTCCATGAGAAGCCATTAGCCTCCGGGGGCAGCGACGAGGTCTGCCCATTATTCAGGGACAAGGTGGTGGAAATGGAGAAGGATAAGACACAATGTGCTCAGGGCCAAGCTGCTCACTTCCCTGACCTGCTTCTCAAATGGCTTTTCCACACTCTCATAAAAGCCATTGCGCTGCATTTTAAAGAATAATAGAATCACTGCCTCCTCCCTGAGAAACTATTTTAGCTTTGTAATTCCTTGGCACTGGGGCATTTCTTTGAAGGTGACTTCACAGCAAGTTTTCTTTTTACACCTCACAAATGCCTATAAGAAAAATCAAATGCTCCCTCAAACAAGGGCAGCGTGAGCATTGCTGCTTTTGTTGCTACATCAAGCTACGAGAGTGAGGCGGTGGAGAGAACCAACTGTGTCTGTGAGGGCCATGAAGTGGAGTCTCTGCTCTCTTTGGGATGCTTTCATCACTATTGCACTTTGTCTTTCTGTGCCCTCTGCACTTCAACACATTTCATTCATGCTATCTTAACAAATCCTCATTCTACTTAAAGGTGCAAGAAAAAAAAATCAGAAGCAAAATTTAAAAATACATGTGCTCTGGGATTTTCATCAGGCTTTTTTGAACGTGTATATGATATGGCTTCAGTTGCCCACTTTGCTTTGATTTACATGTTTTTCAGACTTACCTTTGTTAAACTGACTTCAGTGACAAGTACAACCAGAGACAATTTTGTGATGGGATCACACCAACTGCCACATCTGTCATCATGTTGACACTCCAAACCCTGAGTGCTCACTTTTCATTACTGCATTATTAATATATTAGTTGTGATAGTTCTGTGATAATTCCTGCTACAGTGTATGTCTCCAGGACTACATTTTGCTAAAATGACACATACACAGTCTGACACAAGGTAAAAACAATACCAGCCACACTGATTCAGCTGCTAAGAACATCACCACATTAAGAGTCCCTGCTATAAATTAGACTCAAGTATAGTCTAATTTTTGTTAGCTTTGTTTTAGAGCTGGTGCTGTGTCATGATCCGTACTCTCTATGGTTTGTGCAAAATGATTAGTTCTTGATTTTAAATGGTGCTTTGTGTATAAAATGATTTGCCCAAAGCAGAATTTTGGCAAACATTTCCTACACGGCAGGTTGACAACAGTTAGAACAGTGTATAGACCATCACCACATAAACTGTGTGAGCCACTTCCTTTGGGAAGAGTAACATTTGGACTGGCATCATCTGCTTACAACTGCTGACCTGAGCTGGCCCGCTCAGGAGAGAGCAGGGGAGTTGAGTTTTTTGTCACCACAGGGCTACGACAGGGAGAGAGTGTCATAGAGTATTGACAATACTGACCACGGCTGGTAGCAGGAAGAGGGCTGTCTGTGCAGAATGGCAAATCCTGTCATGTTGTTAAGATCCGATCATGTGAAAGTGAAACTCTACAGTCTTGCTGTCTCACATACTCACACATTTTCACACAAATATACAAGCTTATTTTTCCTCTTCTGGTATTTATTTATTACAAAAGGGGACCAATGTCTTATTTGCACTAGTGCATTTTTATAAAACTCATTCATACCATCTTTATAAATAATGTCAAAATGTGAACCAGTCGTTCCACTCTGGGGCCATGTGAAGGCATGTAGCTTTTCACGAAGCATCTCATACCTACAGTAGTTGAAATCACAGGTTGTTCTCAAGCAGTTCCTGATCATAGAGATATTTTCTTATTTATTGAGAAATTTTTGTGAAATCCTCGACCCCTTAAGCTGGAGGCACTTGGATAAGGAGCTTAGGCAAATATCACCTGCTGCTTTCCCTCCTCCTTTCTATTCTAAGGAGCACACTTGCTGTGTTTAAAACAGAAAACACACCACTCCTTTTTCCCCTCTAATACCAGGGGACCCTGAAATTGCTCTTATTAATCAGAGCAGTGATAATGAGCAGTGAATAATAACCATGGGTGGAGGCCTACTGAATGCAATGAGATGGAAAAAAAGGGGGGGGGGAATCCCACTCCCCTTGAGAGGTGTTTATTTGAGATTTGAGGATTTGAATGTTTCTGCCGTTGTCCTTAGAGACTCAGTGTGGGTATTTCTGCCACTGACCTTATCCCTCTCAAGTGTGGTACCAGCTGCTCCCACACCCACCCCCTGTCCTCCCACCTTTACATCTTCTGTAATGCAATTTATTTTCTCCTGTGCCAGAGAAAGTGAGTTAAAAGGTTTTACAGTAAGACTTTCATGCCTTTAACCTTTTAGCCTTGATATACTTGCGTAAGCCTGCGTTATGGAGGTCTCAGAAAGAAAGGAGTGGAAAACAAAAAAAGTCAATATCCTATTTATAGTTCATTTATACAGTGATGGCAGGATCAGGATATATCTTATTTAAGCCATGGTAACAAGAAACAGCACCTAAACAAATAACAATGTAAAATGAATAAATGCTGCTTTCCCAGTGCCTCCTGTGCACATTGTTTCCTTTGCTCAGTCATCAGACAAGCAGCTTAAATCTACTTTCTCACTGAGAGGGATTGTATATGCCTCCTGTTAATAGTGTGGTCAATAATAAGGTCTGATGTGTGGTTACCTAAACCCTGGCCCTCGCCATCACAGGTTGCACTTGTGCCAGATTTCCTCACAAAGGGATTTATCAGTGTGGACCTTACTTGGCTTTAGAGTTCAGGGGCACTTCCTGAGTTTGTGGAATAATTGCGTTACTTATGGATGATGTTTGTTTCTGGCCCCTGTGGTTTCATAGCAAAAACACATTATCCTCTCTATCCAGCTCTGTGTGAGTGGGGGAGATGACTTTTCAATTCCTTTTTTACTGTCCACAATTTTTTTTTGTCTGTCACTGTAAAAAGAACAGAAGTCAAAGCGGAGAAAGCTTTGCCCATAGTGTGTTTTTATATGTTTGGAGTAAGAGGGGCACACATAGAGTCATACAGTGCTCTTGTCTGAACTGTTATTGCAGACCTTGACCTGAGTTTAACTCCAACTCAATCTCATCTCCTTCAGATTGGAGCTTTAGAGCCAGTAATTGTTATCATAGCCACTTGGAGCAGCAGTAGTCATGAACTTTGAGAGCTACTTACTCATCAGCTAAATATTCTACCTGCTCCAAGATAAATCAAAATCTGAAAAGATCAACTGGAATACCTGATAATTTTTGTATGAATTTAAACTTCAGCTTCCACAGGCCTATTATTTAGAGGATGCATTCTCGGTGATCACTCCCACTATATGGATATACGCTGCTCTCGAACAGATCTAAATATTGTCCAAAGAACTCCTAATGACACCAAAGTTATATGGGTCAGTAAACGACCGTATTTTATGCCAGAAATAACGTCCAGGTTGTAAGAAACGGCACTTCTCCTTTAATGCAGCAGCACGTGGTTGTTGTATGACCAGTCAATAGTGTGACTAGTAAGTGTGTGCACCACACACCATATCGCTATCCTATTTTTGCTTTATAATATATCTCTTATGGCTTATTTTATATTTATTCTATGGTTGTTCAGTTTGTTTAGTATTTTCTTCTGTACCATGTCAGTGTTTAGTACTCAGCAGTTGGCTCTTGTCTTGTCAGTTTAATATAGTTTAGTTTATTTTTGTTTGTTTATTTTAGTATGGGCTGCTTGTGGTTTTACTCGCCGGTCCAGTGCAGAGCATTGTTTTTATAACTGCATGATCAGCGCATGTGCTTCTTATCATTTTGCTTCAGCGCTTTATTACCACAAATAAACTGGGACTGAAAATTTATTGGAAATGTGGGAATATATGATTCATATGCTTACTTGTTTTATGGTCCCCTCATCTCGTCGTCTGCCTTGCTCTGCTGTCGCCTAAACAGCTTCATTCCACCGGCTGCAATGATGAGGTTTAGTAAACTGTAGTTGTTGTGCAGAGCGCCGTCTTCATCCTGGCAGCCTATTTGTTTTTGATAGCACATGATTAAACTTAGCTCAGATTTGCAGCAAGTCTCCCTACTTTCACCTTTCCCTCCAAGAGCCAGGGAACGTGAGGCTTTTTTAGATGCAAGTTGTGATTGATGAGCTTTTGATTGGAATCAAGAATGAGACACTTTCATTACTGTGTGTCGAAGTGCATCCTGTTAGGGGCAGTAAAGTCTATGGAAGCCTGTGTGTGTCTGTATTTGTGTGTATGTGCCATGCTTGTGTGTGTGCGTGTGTGTGTGTGTGTGAGAGAGAGAGACAGAGAGAGCGAGGGAGGGAGAGAATGGCATCACTTGATGATGAGACCCACTTAATGACACTTCTCATTTGGTTTCTACCAGAGCCACGACTGCTCAGAGCCTGGGGATCTGGAGGCCCAGATCACTTTTGTAAATGAGACATCTGATGGCTGAGCTCTGACTAGCTTTTCCTCTCGCTTTTATAGACAGAAAATCTGCCCAATAATCTCCCCTTCACTCAAAATGAATAAAAGCATTAGTCAAAACTGTATACACAACAGGTGGATACTAGGTCTGTATACTGGTTGTGCAGTCCTGAAAAGCTGAACAGCGGATTGCAGTAAAGGATATTGTGAAGTCACAACATCTTTGATGCTGTTGCCCTTGCTATGTTAGAAATCTGTTTTTCACTTTAATAAGTTCTCTCAGATTTCTTTCCCAGGAGTCATGGGAGTTTATTTTGACTCACACACACCAAGTTGCATGACCGTATATAAAAGTAAGAGTTGAGTGACTGTAATAAGATGGGTTTCTTTTCAGGTCTAATTTGACCGTGCTTTGGAATTAAATTAAGCTTTAATGCAAAGGTCCCTTGATATACTCCTTGGTTTGTGCAAAGCATTTATTATGCCCCCTGCTGTGATCAATTAGGTTGTCACGACAAGTTTTATGAGATGTACTCGCCTCATAATCACCTCTACAGGAAACTGTTTGCATCTGCTCGCTCATCTATTCAGAGCCCAGAGTTGCTAGTTAGCAATGACACAAATGGATTGTGGGAAAGCTATTGATTGTTTTCCACGTTTTTAATAGTAGTGGTGCCAGATTTATTTGCAAAATAGTGCTCATCATTTCCTCATATTGAGGAAGCGTGACAGGCCATTTTGCTCCTGGCAGCGGCCCTATTTCATGTCACATTATTTTGTGTTTTGTTCAGGTCACCTTGGCACTAAACAGCGAAGCAGTGCCTGCAGCAGCTGTGATTAGAAAAATGTTTATCAGCAAATGATGGTTCTTCAACAGAAACAAGCGACATATCACGATTACTACTCAATTAGTGAGATCCAACTCATTTATTTTCAGGTTTAGCCTCAGGTTCTCCTCTCCATCGCGAACAAAACGCTACAACCAGAGTTTAAGAAGATAATAAGTGTGTCCCTACTCCTTGCTTTAAGGTAATACTATAAAGTATCATCATACTCTGGGTTAATATCCATTTTGGAAGTTGGTATCCAAGAAATTAACCTGCTAAACTACTGATCTGTAACAGGAACGAATGCAATAATCTGCTGTCAAACTCAATACCAAGCAAAACACTTTTTGTTGAAACATTAACACAACATAATTATCTGTCCTGCAACAGTCACTGCGTTTCACAAAGTAATTTGGTTCATTTGCTGATATACTAGCTAAATTAGCTGCCAAGTTGAGTTTGGCTCTTTTTTTTTTTTTCTTTCTTTTCCTCCATTTTCAAATGTGTTACTGTGCGGGGCAGTGTCCACTAACACTTAAATTAAAAATCTGGCAATTTCAGTACAAAATGTTGGCATTTTAGAAGAGACTTGTCTCTCTTTTTCTGGTGCTTAAACCCTGATTCCAAAATAGAAGTTGATATTAATAATATTAACATTGACTAATATAAATATTACAAACATAACTCATAGTTGCTTACTTTGCAGTGAATAATGTGCTAACTCCGAGTAAAAACAAATGTGATTCTCATTTGTTCTGTGAGCAACTGATAGAATCCATCTCTCCTTGAACAGTTACTCTTTTAATGATTGTCACAGTTGAGGTGACTCATCCCTGTTGGGCAAAGTAAAGATCTTTTGTTCAGATGTGGTAAAAACCAGTGACAGCAGCAACATATTTATGCCTTTTCAGTTCAGGTTGCATTGAGAGTTGGTTTGAAGCTTATGTGCACCAGTTAACAGAAGGTTTCACATCAGAAAGGCACAATGCCCTCGCCTCTAAAAGATACCTGCGGCATGATCGAATCTGTTGATTTAGATTAAACTAATCCTCTGGTTCAGATTGCACACACACACAGATGTCATTGCGCACGTGTAGTCAAATGTATTCAAGCACAAACACTTGCACAGCTTTGCCCTTTGATTCATGGTAAAATATGACTGACATTTTCATCTTGACCTACCCTCAGCCTGCTCTCAGCCCTTTTCATGAAGTAGGTTTTGCAGACAAAGGCAGTGCATTTTGTGTGTGTGTCACAATAACATGCATTATTTAAACTGGATTTGTGAACTTGGCATCCTGCCATGTTTGTCTATGTTGGATGCAAAAGTGTTTGGGGGGATTTGGAGATTCATTTTGTCAAAGGATGCAGTATACGACTTGTATCTTGTGTCTGCAAAACACAAGCAGCATCCCAGTGGTTGTCTCATCCCTGCCTGGTCTCTGTGCTGAAAAATGAAGGCACATCTCTCCTGCTATCACTCCACAATGACAGAGCATAAGGTAATCCCTGTTCATAGATCCCCTTGCGTCATGTGCATAAAAATGATTTCTTTCTCTATTTCTCCCTACCTTTCTCCTCTGATGAGTTGTAGGACTGCAGGCTTCTATATCTGCCTTTTGTCGTGTTAGAGTGATGCAATTAGGTTTGTATTCTCTCTGGTCTCTGTTCTTTTACAATAGAGCATCGCCTGTAACATACCTGTCTGTGGAAGCTGCATGTTCAATTTTACGAGCTGACACTGGCGTTGGTCTAAGCAGGTTGGTTTTGTGAAATAAGACGCCTGAGTAACAGATTATTTGCATCTCTCACAGTAAAAGTATGCTATGAATGTTTGGTTTGGGTTGAATGAAGGACAGATTATAACAAGATCATAAATGCGTGTAGCCCTTCCTACAAAAAACTGAAATATACTAAAGTCTCAAAATAGCTGTTTCCCTTCTCTGCTCCCTGCTTTGACAATGTGTGGAGCACCCTGAAGCCTTATCAGAGGCATCCTGCCGGTGGAGGTCAGGGCTGAGGGGCAGAACGCCAGAGTTTAACTAGCTCATGTCCTAATGGGTCTTCTGTGTGACTTGACCTTAGGGTTTTATTGTGTTTAGCATTCCATGAATGTTGCGAACACCACCAGAGCCATAGAAGCAGCGCAGTGTAAAAGACAGTGTGCTGTCAGAGCACTGCAGGGTCACTGTGCTGACATCAGTGTGTAGAGACTGAATGTTTGCAGATTACTCTGTAAATATGACACAGCTCCTGACAAGTAATGATGACAGGAAGGCAACTGTCTCTCAGAGACAGAGATGTGAGTTCACCTCCACTGTGGCTTTGTAAAATGCCACCTTTGACTGCTGGAGTGGCATTATTCTTGACTGATCAGTAGCACAGCAACAGTATGCCTTGTAGAGTTGTCACACTCTACCTGAACTGGCAAGAGCAAACATTTTCTTTTTTTCTTTTACCAACTGGTGATGTATTATACAACAAGAACAGCATTTGTGACCCTGCTGTTTTTCCCTGTGACTCTAATTCTTCAGATCTACAGGAGGTTGGTGCCCACTGTGAACTCTCTCATGCATGTGAACCTTCTCCCGTATGTGTCCCCTGCCTCTATCTTCCTCTTTCCCCCTTCTATCCATCTCACTGCATTGATCTTTCTCTCCACACCTGTATGTGGCACAGTCTCTCTTGCTTCATCACACTTTGTCTATAGGTTTTTCAGGTGAATCAAGGTACTATTGGGTATCCTGTTGTACACTGAGTCATCAATTTCTTGCTTGTACATGGCTGAGTTTACAATCGCTTAAACTGAATTAACAGCACCCTGTTGATTTCCTAAATTAAATTAAAGTATACATTGGATCTGGGCTCTTTCCCACTTCTGAGCTACAGTCTGGTCAGTTAGGTGATAGTTGTGGTAGATGCTTCTTCACTGTCCACATTATAGAATAAACCCATGACCCATATCTCCTAGGCTCCTACTTCCTATCTGACATTACAGGCTTGTGCTCCAAAACCCTCTTCAGTGTTGATTCCCCTAATGCTCTAAATGATATCATCTTGACTGGCCCTTTTACAACCTTTCTGTCCTGGTCAGCACATTGCTCTTTGCCCAGAGTGGAAGAAGCCATTCTGTTGGCTGTCACCTTCCAGACAGATTCTCTGCCCCGCTTGTCTGGATGATGGATCTGGAGTAGTCAAAGAGTGCTGACTCCTCACTGACCACCTCTCCCTCACCACTTCACGTCGGCTCCTTAGCCCACCAGCAAGGGCCACCATGATGGATAGGGCATCCATCGCTCAGGCAAGCCCCCCTCCCCTCCTTCATCCTGCAGGGCCTTTGTCAGTCAGGCCCCTGGTGGCAGCTCACAGCTTGACACGGCAGGAAAAGACAGACAGGTAAACACCGCAACCATATTGTTCTCAGTTTGCGTGCTGTCATCTCTCTGAGGTCATTTACAGTTTACTAGTAGGTTCATAGAGAGAATTACAGACGTGGTGATGACACAATTTTTCATCTGCATATTCTTCTTTGACTTTCTAATGATAAGACTCCTAAAATGATTTCTATTAGTTTATAATATGTCTCTGATTAATGCTATGTTTAGATTGAAGGCTTAATGAAATAGCATAGTCGTACCCTTAAACTGAGTTCATACCAAACATCAGCTCTATTAGGATTAAACTTTTTTCTTATTGTCTCACACAATAAAGACACACATCAAACACTTGAAGCCATGCTAGATGGTGAATTAATTCAGGTTGTTCCGTTTCCATCAAGAAAGTCGTAAGACAAAACAACAAGAGAGGCGCAGATGAAACAAACCTGCAGCAATTAAGTGCTGCCACTGGCCCAATAAGCTTGTTGAAGTGGCTGATTTCCATTGGAATTGGAAAAGACCAGCAGTCATCACAGTGTTTGTAACAGCTGATAATTTGTGTATATTCCTCACAGGATGGGGCTAAGAGGAACTTTGATTCAATACCTGCTCTCTATTTGTCTGTCTACCGTTTCAATACTCATGAACATGGGAGCCAGTTGTCTTACCGAGAACATTCAACAAATATCACTTCTGCTCTTGTGTGTTTCAAGTTTGCATGGGACGTCTCTGCTCCCTATTTTACCCCCACATGAGTGCACATGTATTTCTCTAAATGTCAGGTAGAATACATCAGATCATGCTACTCAATTGTAATCACATTTTGATTGCCTTGCCATCTTATGGTAAGTCTCCTCCACCCCCTTTAGAGTGTGTTCTCATATTGTTTTCCACCATGACTTCAGAGAGTAATAAGTAGGCTGCTGTTCATGTGGACAGGAGAGGCTGTACATGTGAGCTGACTTTACATGAGTCTATCTGTGCTACAGCCAGACTGCAGATTTGCCAACAGTTGATAAATCCTGAAATAGAATTTCAACTAGTCCACACAGTATCGAAACCTTTTAATGCATGGAATAGAAAATTCAATAATCCTTCTCTGGTTATATGGTATCGCAGCCTTGTTCAGAACTGATGTTAACAAGTGTCTTGGGTGAACTGATCACAAGTGCACAACTCTCATCACAGGACTGAACGCACTGAGAATACACTGAGAGCTGATCATTTTTTGCGGACTAGCTATGGGAAGTACTCAGCTTCTCCCTCTTTGCAAACAGAAATGATGCATCTGCTTATTTGCATACGGTGAACAGATAAGTCAGATCTGACCACAAATGGTCACAAGAGACACAGGTAGAGATGCATTTCAATATCAGATGTGAACTAACATACTTCGCACGGTCAAACTGTGATCACAGAGGCATGTTAATGCCAGGTCCGAACTGGGTCAAAGATACAGCCACTAAGATGTGCATCTCAAAAGTATGCACATTGTTTATTTGCGTGTTCATATTGTGTTTGTGCACGTATGTTTGTCTACAACAGGGTATATTTTCTGTCCTCTCTCAGTCATACCACATGGTTTCCAGTTGTCTGACCATCAGTTAAATGAAACTTGGTCCAGTAATGACTGCTGGATGTTGGAGTACTGTATACTAAACTACAATTTAAGTATCAGCAGTAGTCTCCAGCCAGATCAGCCTTTTTAGAAATGCATCTTATATGTACTTGAGATGTGTCCCATTTATAGTGTTAAGATGGTAGCATGAAACAGAATGTCCTTTTCACTTTAGCTGGAGCCCCTCCAGAGAGCATCTCCAGGAGATGTTTTTCTGCCAAGCTGAGGTAATTCTCACTTGTAGCACACCCAGTCTCACAGGTTTATACAGACAGCTAGTCACATTGGTTATTGAACACTAAGGAGTTCTTCTTTGAAGTTATCATTTACATTAATTAAAAGCATAAAATGAATGTTTAGGTGACACTTAACAGATCTTCTACCTAATTGCTCATTTATGGCAGTTAGCTTCAATAACCAGACAAGAATCAAGATTGATTAGTGTTCTCTTTGATTTTTTAGTGAAACAGTCAATGATAACTGCATTGGTCTTTTTCAGAAAAAACAAACCAAAAAACACTCCACATCCAGTAGCCTCAGCAGCAGAATGTGGAGAAGAACATCGGTAGAAGAAGAACATTTATAAAACTTTTTGATGACAAATTACCACAGAGATCTTGAAATAAACATTACGATATTGAAGTAAAAGTAGCTGTTGTACAGAAATAATTAGTCCCATAGTTAAAAACTTAAAGAATAACTCTTGGTGTTTTCAGCCTGGATTGTATTGTCCTAGTTTTTGTAGTCATGTTAATAGGGTTCACTGCAGTCAGTTTGTTAACTTTAAAACTGTAAAGCTCTGCTGAAGCTGTCATTGCTCTCCAGCACACACACACACACACGCACGCACTCACACACACACACGCACGCACTCACGCACACACACACACACACATACAGTATTAATGCAGATTTCACCAGCTTTACAGGGAATTTAGTGACCAAATGCTGAATACAAATGACACAGTGGTAAAAAAAAAAATCCAGAAAAATCAGACAGTGTTGAGGAATAATAAGACGCTTGGTGGTAAGAGTTAAGGAAAGAAACCTCTGTAATATTTAGGTTACACGAATTAACCAGTGATAACCTATTCCTTTACATTACATTGGTCTTACCAGGCTGTAGCTAATCTAGCCTGAGGCTGTACAAAGTGGAGGGTTTAGGGAGATAATGGCAGGCAGAAAGACAATCTGCACCCAAATTTGTATTTTTTTCAAATAAATATTTAACCAGTTGATATATCTTGAGCAAAGAAATCCAACTTCAGATCTCCTCAACATTTCAACCAGACAATTTCAGCAACTGTTTTTGTGAAGAAAAGGGAAGCCATTTAACAGCAGATATAAAAGCAACCTCTTCAAAATACAAATCTGTAATCACTGCAGTGGTGTGACAACTGAGCAGAGCACTGTTGATGTTATCTAAACTGCACTTATTATTTAGCCATGCTGTATGTACAGTAGGTTAACTGTTACCTTGGAAAGAAACAAAGCCACAAAAAGGGAAAATCATCATTTTATTCAAGTTTATGGGACAAGAAACTCATCCAGTAAAATTAAATCCTTTCCAGTGACATTGGTGGTCTACAACAGTGAAGTGTGTAGGTTGTTTTGGAGTTGCCCTGGTTAGCCCAATCAGGGACGGTAACATTGGAAGCTGAAAAAGTCTATGAAGTGTGTAATGAGGTGACACCTGATATTCTCTTGGGTCTGTGTTGCACCGGGCTTTAAGGCCTCCATCTGTCAGGGGCCACCAGTGGCTAATCTCCCCCTGCATACTAGGAACTGATCCCACTCACCTCCAACCTGAATTATTCATTATTCACACACAGACTTTAGCCCACACTGAACTCTATTTAGTCAGAGGAAAATGTCCTGTTCTGCAAGACAAACAGGAAGACTTACTTAAGAGTGAGGTAGCTGCTCAGCCTGTCCCTGTCTCACTGCACCTCTTTACTTCTCTCTGATAATTCACACCTTCTGCTGCTCCTTTGTGCTGCTCAGATGACTAAGTGGGGAAATGGGCTGTGGAAAATGATCATCAATGCAGCTGGCCCACTGACAAGAAAGGAACATTTTCTCTTCTGCTCTTAAGAAAAGGAACATCCATTCAAACTCTGCACAATTCATTGCTCTCTTTATTCATTACATGCTTCTCTCTACAATTGTTTAGATCTCCAAAGATTTGGTGTTTGTTGTCTCTGCATTATTTGTCACAAAATGCATGTTTTTTTTCCTTTTACTTCACTCTGAAGGCTTTAATGATATGTTTCATCACTTATTCAGAGACATGGACAATGCAGTACATCTCTGAGTCATGGCGAAAACACAAATGGTCAGGAGACTCTGGCAATGAATCGTGCATTATGTTGCAGAATATACAACCTACCCATAATACTTACAGATCTCGAGTGATTGGGCAGTATTGAGTGTGTTATGGGACCACAGTTATGCTGCTACTACTGTTCCTTACCAGAAACAAAAGGAGCAATTTAAAATGATAATGAAGCGTTTATTGTCTTATGGGGATGGGAAATGTGGCGTGTGGTACGCGCTGGCTCGTAAATCTCTGGATGTCACCCGCGGCGTGTAGATGGATCTCCTCTCCTGTGCTTGTCTGCAGCCCCATAGAGCGCAGCTTTGGCAGACTAATGAACACAGAGAGCCTTGAGAATGGTAAACAAGTGCCTGATTAATTGACCCTCAGTTTCCATTATTTTAGCAGTGGAATACAAAATGTCCTGCAATGGAGCATTTCCGATCAGTTTTCATTTCTTGTTATATGTATCTGCCTTACTTCCCCAGAAAAGCATGTGGCTTCTCTGAAGTACTGTGTCCCAGTACATTCTGCCCCACTCTACAGGATGAAAAATACACTCAAACTGTTTCTTTTCAATTACATTAACAAAACATCCTTGGCATTTTAAACTGTATGAAACTTACCCCACTTAGACAAAGAAACAATCTCAGAAAACAGGCAGTTGATAATAGCTAATTTTTCAGGAGTCCTTTCATCAGTTCTAGCCTTTTTTTTTTCAAAGGCCGCACTTGTTACTAAATTAAGCAATGAAGAAATATGTGAACCCTGAAATGTCCACCACAATTAATTAATGTATCAGTCAGGCTCAGCAACTTTGAAACAGTTGACAGAGACATGAAAAGATGAGCCACGCTGCATGTCTTGAACTGTCAGAAAACGCTGCATCGTGATTTGTTAAATTATCTCTTGATTTTCATCGCGTGGCCTTTTTTTGTCAAAAAACCCAGACTTTTGCTTGTAGTGCTTACATGCCTTACATGCATAACCCCTCAAACACACACATGCACATTCAAACACACGGACACATGGGAATAACATTTTTTTTTTTCTATCTGAGCAAGTGTTATTGTGTGAATACATCAGTACAACCTTTTACAATGTAAGAGTGGCTTCAGAATGCAACTGAAAATCTTTTCGGATTTCAGTCAATTGAATACAATGTGATATTTGAAACCAGTTTAGTTCAGTGTGAACAAATGGTGCATCATCAGTCAGTGTGACTTGATGTTTTAAGTGCTGCCTTACCAGAGAGCAGAGATATCTTGACAGTTTTGCAGCAGAGCCCACAGAGAACAACATATAATGCTGCCTATTTGTTCCTCCTAATTGTTGAGGAGGCCCTGT
>OMNW01009323.1:70183-92239 GCA_900303245.1 Selene dorsalis
CCCCCCCCGATCTGGCCTTAGTTGTCAAGACATGTTTCAGCAACATACCCTCTAGCAGGTCCCCTGCTGCTTCAGCCTCCTGCTATCTCAGTGGAACCGTTGTCTTCCACTTTAATGTTTGAAAATAAGGCGGAAAATGCAAAAGGAATGACTGTGTATGCAAGAAAGACAAAATGATCATCAGTCAGAGACAGAGTTGAAATAAACAACAATCATTACAGCTCCCTGGGCTCTGGCCTTGTGAACTGGTCCAAAGTGTTTGTGTTGATTCTTGTTACTGTAGTTTTTAGACAAGGTAATAATGGCGCACAGCTACAAACTTAGTTCAGAAGTCTCCTACCCAGCACGCGGTCCTGATGAAGACAGAAGTATAAGAGGATGTTCTAGTTTACAAACACATTTAATGCCTGAGCAGCAGGATGGTACAAATTATCATGTTTCAGTGCACAGCCATCAACCATGTCGCCGATGATGGCTGTGCACTGAAACATGAATTTCTCCTTCTGCTGCTCCACTTTTACAGTATCTTTCTGTCATTTATCATCAACACAAGTCTGAAGATACATTGTCTAGTAAACAAATAACAAGGGGTGTGTCTACATAGCTTTTGGCCACAAAGTAATGCATATTTTTCTACTTCTCGGACAGAAATTGTGCTTGAGAAAATGCTAACCCTACACAAAAATGACAGCAGCCTTCAGAGAGGTTAGAGTGCCGAGGCAGGGAACAGCAATGCCCTCGCAGCTAGAGTGGCTTTGCGGTCTTTTTCAGAAGTTATTTCACAGTGATGGTTTTCTTTAACCAAAAAACAACCCTGGAAAAATATCTGGATGAAACGTGTCTTGTTGTAAAAATTCATTTAGTTTTCATCTACACTTACAAAACCCAATTATTGTCTCAGTATTGTGCTCACTGTACAGTTGCTCTAGGCTGTGGTAATGTAGCTTATTTTTTCCACGAGGGAAAGACAGATGGATGTGATACATCTCATCCGGGGCCACAACAAGATATTCTTCTGTGTATGGGTCACAATTACCATTGTAACAGTGTTCGAGCCCCTTGGCGTGGGTGGGCCAGTTTAATATGACTTTTTAATTAACACAAGCATTTCATGGCTCAGCTTAACATTTTGCGTGCACTGTTCAGGATGCAGCTTGCTGCCTCTTCCTTACCCCCTCGGCCACCAGGCAGATGGTCAGTTATTAGCAGTAATTAAAACTCCATCATTGATCATGGTTTGTAATTGTATTTAATTTGAAATGTATTAATGATTAAAAGCTGCAGCTGCATGGTGTGAATGTTAATGGGGTTGGGGACTAACAGAGGGATGCAAAGTGTCAGTGGAAACATCTCATAGGGCTCACCCTCTCTGTTACCGGCAGACTATTCCAATTACATGTTCAGGTAGTCCTGCACATGACATTACTTCTGTTTCAGAGACAGCAAAACTCGTTAGCCCGAGCTTGTTTCATCACTCCTCATTTGTTTATTTGTGTAGCTGATTTGGAATTAAGGCGGTAAACACATTGTAAACAAAGCTAATATCATTTGGAGGCAAACTGCATGCAATGACATTTTCTGGATCTAATGAAGACAAAATGGTGTCTTTGTTGTGGAGGGGTTCTTGAGGGAGCTGCGAGACCTTACAGAGAATAAAGTAGGTCAGCCGACTGACATAGGGCGCCTGTGGACATATTCTTTATGCTGCTACTGCTTTGCACACAGCAGCCTTGCACAGAAAAGAAGGAACCATTGTTAACATTGGTAACAGATTGTCATTAGCGGAAAATCGCCTGAAGCTATTTATTTGATCATCTGAGTGGCTCTTGTCCATCATATTGTGGAGTGATACAGATATTATGACAATGTGCTGAGTCTGTGAAGGTGCGATGTGTGTGACTGTACACTGAGTATCTGTATAGGCATGCTTTTTGGCATCTAACCTAATGCAATCCTTTGCAGGAATTACCCATCTGCATTCATAGGCTATAATGCACAATAGGTATCACAGTAAAACATAAAGTGCCAATGATCGGAGTACTGACAGATCTGCTCGTATCCTCTATTTAGTTCAAATTAATGACCAATGTTATGAACGACACTGGTTTTATGGTTATTTATATCGTGGAGACTCTTGTTTATTTTCAATGCAAATTTTATTTTTATCAATACTGGGGAAAGACATCAGCCCTGGACTGCTTAGAACAGGTCTGGAGGTCTTGCTCTGTCTCTTTGGAAACAACAACACAAAGATTTCAAACCTTTTTGGCCTTGTGACAGATGTTTTGAATGAAGTTTGGGCAGCTGAATGAAAATATATCCGGTAATATTAAAATATGCCAACAAATAAACTTTTTACTACCTTGAGCAATCCTAGATGTCATAATCATTTATTGCATGTTGACAAGTATAAGCAGCAAGTTAAAAAGCTTAGGATGCTACCACCAAATGTGTCTTGTCGCCACTGTCAGTGGGAGGAATCTTGAACAGGGCCCATTGAAAGAAAAGACAGATTGACAGCTACAGTTAATGGCAGGAAATCTCTCCTTCTGCTCAGACTCTTGTTTATTGATTTGTTGTCAAGAATATTATAAAGGAATCTGCAAAATCCTAGTGTTACTGTTGACCGCATGCAATGAGTGACAGTCAATTAAAATAGGAATAGAATCCTTGGAGCGACACCATCCAGATGAAGGCTCTGTGTGCCAGGAGCAGCAGTCTCCAGAGTCAACAACAAAACGGCTACTTGGACTGTGTCTGAAACCGTTAAAAGAAAAGAGCTTAATTCCCCAGCAGCAGAAACGTGGGGAATCCATTAATTATCATTCCATGGTAAACAATGATTACTCTCAGTATTATAGTATTGCACTCTACTCAACCTGAATTTCAGGTTGGGATTGACACAGACCGACCAGGGATCATATTGATTGAGAAATGTGTTATTATGCTGTACATAAATCAAAGCTGCGGGGGAATTATTACCTTGTTCTCAGGAATGTATTTTTTTGTACCTGTTCAGAAAGGCAGGGAGCTGTGTCTGCAGCAGGTTGTCTATATGCTAACACCAACTGTCAACATCCACGCCTTTAAGTGCTCAGCAATGGAGTTTGGTGGAGAAAGCAAAGTATCCTTTCACCCTTGTGGATTTCTGAGAAGGGGGAAGGCGAACGTAATGCAGGCCTTTTCTCGTCTTCTGATATCTCTAACAGCCACATGTTTGTATTGAAAATTATTCGTTTTTTTTTTTTCTTCCTCTCTCAAAACACTTGCTTCTGAAAAGCAGCAATCCCCTTTACAGCCTAGTTCTCCACAGTGCAGCACTAGTGCTTTTGTGTGTCGATAAGAGTTTGTGAGTGCATGCGTCTTTGATCTGCCCTACCGGAGAAGATGTTGACGGTTTAGTGGAAAGATGCCGGTGTTTACTGTTGAGCTTAGATATCACCCCCCTGCGTACTCCACATGCAGCGGCTCTGTGCGCTGCTGTTCTGTAGTTAGCCCCTTTCAAGCATGCCTCCAAATTCTGTCGACTAGCTTGTTCTCTTTTAAAGAGAAGGCTTTAAACATAGGCAGGCACATCATGAGTATAAAATGATTCAATGCAAAGTAATACCCCTCCGTAATTGAAAAGTGATGAGCCCTTTCCAGCAGGCTCCACTGGTCAGTGAACTTTGAAAGCAGGGACACAAACACTCAAGTCCTGATTTCACACAAGGATATTAATATCTATTTATACTCTCTTTTCTAAAATTGTTTACAGAGAAATGACAAACTGTGAAACTAAAGCACAATTAATGGTTCGGAGTAAAAGTCATTTGATCTGCCAGTGAATGTTCACAGAGACCACTGTGGAAGCTTTGTAGGATAAATACCTGGCTACTTGATTTTATTGCCATCTACAGTCAACTGCTGTTTGAATATGACAGCAATCCTACCCAGTTACTCACGGGTATTATACTGTATCGATCACCATTGATAATTTCCTGGTGTCCCCTCTGGTTTGCACCATGTGACCTTTGGACAACTCAGGCACACACAAAGACAAAGGGCACATCCCAACAAATGAGATATAGATTCTCAGCAAATGTGCGCAGCATAGCATAGATTATTGAAGCATTGAGCCTCATGTAGTTAAAGTTATCATGTCCATTTTTGTGGGAAGATTAGTGATCAGCAGTGAATGTGACCTTCACAAAGATTACAGAATGAGGAGATCAATTGTAACAGTTTGACAAGTCAGTTTGCTTATCGTGATTAATAAAGCCCTGTGCTGACAGCGAGTTATGTGAGATCTGAAAAGCTCTCATTAAAGTCACATCAAGGTTTCTATGAATTCACCAACAAGTAAATAATACCTGATACATCATAGCTACCATGTCTCGCATCGACCCTGTAACTAGTGTTGTAAATTAGTGGAGGTGTTGTTAATCTTCATGTTAGGTACTCAATTTTCCTGGCTTTTGAGGTGCACAGATAAGGAGAGGGAGGATGCAGCAAACTTCTTTTGCACTCATTTTTGCTGTGCCCATGATAATCATTGCAAAGAAGCCTCAGTAGTTAAAAAGTGTGCCCATCTGGTAAGGAAACTGGGACAAAGTGTACTTCAGAGGGAACAGAGGATAACTCTCCTGCCCTTTAGGGCTGGAGCTAGGGAAAGCCAAGTGCTCTGAAATAGTTAGGTAAAGATGCTTATTTTTTTATTTTTAGGTATCCCTCTGAGGGGTTGCATTTGTGTGGTTGCAAAGGTCATCAGTTTAAGTTTCCCTTTTACTTATTGAAAAATGCTTGTGCTGTGAAGTGATCTTACACATCTCTGCTCAAGATGGGAAGACATTTCTTGAGAGGCTGTGCAGGGTCTGGATGTCAACCGTGTTCAGTACTCATGACGTCTTGGTGTCGAGAGAGGAGTCCACAAATTGGCTTTTCAACTTCTAGCCCAGTCCTGAACTCCCTTTCTTGCACTGCCCAATCTCCCAGGATGCGGGCCATCCCAGCTGAAGCGTTCAGAGCATCATTATTCTCACATCTCTTATCTAGAGAGGGGATCAATAAATCTATGGATCCTGCCCTGACTGGACTCTGGTGTCCACCGGCCTCCTATTTTTCCTCTTGTCAATCCACAAGAACACTTATCTGCTGGAACACACTGATGCATTGTGTGACGCCTTGGCGAATGTTCATTAAGTTGTTTTTCAATGAGGACCAGGGATCAATATCAGACCGTGGTGATTCATGCATACCTACCCCTATGGATGTGTGCTGATCTCTCTGAAGGATTAGCATGCCGGAAGACAAAGATAATATGGAGTCAATTAGCAGCTCATGAAATATAAATGATTATGAAAGTGAAAGCTAAAATTGCTTTTAGAATTTTCACTATTACAATTAAAGTTTTATTTGCACACGCGAGAATAGCACTGTAGTAATACCCTTGCAATCTTTCTTTGTATATGTGTATTAACAAATACTGTAACCTAATGTCCCATACATGGAATAAGGCCTTGAAACCCACATGTCTTCTGTATTGTGAACAGCTTGTTGTAAGGTCCTAAACAACATTCAGCTTCTGCGGCTATCAAATGTCTAACAGAAATATAGTGGACAGTTAATTCACAGTCTTGGCAGGCTCAACAGGACTGTCTCCTGATGTTATAAACACAGCACAGACTCATGGGACTTTGGACCAAAATAACCACATCCTGTGTTTTTTTTTCCCCTCCTCTCCATCTTCTTCTTTTGAAATTACATTTGAAATGTTATAAAGTAATCAATATTTGCCAACACTGTCTCACAAATCTTGGTTTAGGTTGGTTGGTTTAAGGATTGTAACCTTGTGAAAGTCCACAATTGGAAAAATATATACTCTTTCTTGTCAAATAATATAATGTACATTTTGTGCACACATATCCTCTTCACACTGTCTCACCTGTAGATCACATACATTGCTAAGAGGAATATTGTTCTATCTTCAAAGCAAACAGCATTACAACCTCATTACATCAGCCTGGAGATGCACTTCTTTTAACCTCCCACAGTCAGTCTTTCCACTCTGCACCAACATGATCAACACCCAGATACACACAGAATGTCTCATGTCTTCTAGCTGGAAAATAAGCCTCTCCACTGACAGTCACATGTCACATTTTCAGTTTTGCTTGTCTCATAAACCCCAAGTCTGCAACAGCAAAAATCTTAATTAAATCTTAAATAAATGAATTTAAAAACTTTACGTATGTGCTGTGACTGTAACAGCAAATGAGGAGCAAGCATCTACCACTACATCGTGCCTCTGTTTAATTGTTACAAATACGATATGATATGAATTAATTTATTAATCATCAAAGAGAAATTATTTTGTCTGGCAGCTCATCTACCATTTGCAATTTCTTATATTTAGGACAGATTTCTATCCTTCATTACACTGGTTAGCTGTTTTATATTGCTTTTATGTAAGCCCATGGTTCAACTGGCTGAGTACTTTATGTTTGTTTTATTGCTGCAGAGTCACTGTAGGTAAGAAAATGCCAAACAGCATTTTTCATGCTAAGATTTCATGGGTAAACTGTTAAAAAAAACAACAGTTATATAGAGCCATTTTCTCGTGCTATCTGACTTTGGCTGGGATGATCCCCCCCCCATATTCAGCACAAGTATGCGTTTGCGCACATGGTTGGAAATTCCCTCATTATGGAAGGAGGTCAGTTGCAATGTGTGTATTTTTCAGAGGATGGTTTTCTCCATCTGTCAAATTGCATGAATCTGAGAGGTTCTGCTTGCTTCGCGTTCTGGCATGCATACTGTGAAGTGAAGAGTTCAGATCAGGCCATGAACCTTTGGCATACAGTATGTCATCCCAGTCTCTGATTTCCCATGTTAGCTGTACCTACCCATGGAGATAATCTTTAAAAAATGTAATCACTCTTAATTTAGATTACTTTCATACAGTTTTGTGTTATCTTGTAAGTATGAAGATAAGGATACAGGAGCATGGAGCTGACTCTCTTACATACAGTAATAATCGATTGGTTACTTTTTTGCTACGATACATCATTTGCAGTTTGCATGTTGATGGTTTATTATCTTGTAGTTATTGCACAAGTGTGTCAGTGCTACCACTTTCACTGGAAATTGTGGTTGAAGTGTGGAAGTGTGTATAGTTACACCTTTAAATGTAAACATTCTTTTAATGAAAAGAAAGGCTCTTATTTTATTTTCCCTCTCTCCCTCTATATGTGCTCAAAATGCAGTCATGTTTTGTTATTTTGCTGACCACTAGCGTTCTTTCATATTCAACCCTGGTGGATCCTGGTGTGATGGACCTGCAAGGTGGTGATGTATGGTGGCACAGAGGCTGCTGGAACAGATGGGCCGTCTGTATAGCATAATGGACCAGTGGGGTGGAGATCTACAGATTTCTCTTTGTTGCAACATGGGCGTGGAACTTCCTAATCTAGTGTAACTGATGACAGAAGACATCTTCCTCAGCTGCTCTCTCTCAAGGACTTATCATTTGCTCCTTCCCTATATCAATCACCAGTGAGTCAGGCCATTTGGTCATAGCTACATACCTCCCATGGTGTGCCCAACTGTATTACATTATACTGTATGTGGTCTTCGGCATAAATCATATATCCGTCAACCACACAAATCTATGCAGTTCAATGGTGAACAGAAAACACAACAGAATGTCAATATGGGAAGAAAGAGAACAGCAGGTGGAAGTTAAAGAGTTCAGTTAATATTACTTTCACTTGCATCCTGCTAAACAATGGAGATGAAGGATAACCCATTGTCTGATCAGCTCTGCTGTGGTCGTGTTTCCTATTCATGCGCTAATTTCTACACCCCACTTACCTCGGGCTCAGTTTAGCAGGAACAGGAAATGATCGACCTCCCATTGCTAATCCTGTGGGACACTGCTGACCACAGCACTCAGTGCTAACCAGCATTACAAAGACATCATTACAAACAGCATATGTGTGACTGATGGAGCCCAACTGCCTTTGCTCAAAAGAAACATCAACATAGACAACTGAGAGCGTCTTTGAAGGAACATTGTAGTTATGCAACAGTAGCTGAGACCCTTCTGGGGCAAGCCCATAGTGCTCTTAAGTGAAAGGGATGAATTCAATGGAAAGGGGGAGAGTAGGACATAGACTGACAGCATGATCTAATACTCTGTCAATTTATGGATCTAGCTTTAATGGAAAAGCTTGACTTTTTTTTAAATCTCACAGTCAGGGTAACATACACATATAGCTGTTTTTAACAGTGATTACATTTATATACCAGTGGCATTTTTATGTGTTGCCTAGCAGAGGGAGGGACTGTAAGAAACTCCAATATGGAGTCAAACCTTTGAATGAGAACCTCCTTGCCTTCTTGCAGGTGGCTGTTTAAGATTTATGAGGTCTCTCACGAATCTTGTTCATCATAAGTAGTTACTGACTCTCAGAGTGAGTGCCAGCAGTGAGAGTGTGGCTTTTGGACCACAGCTTGAGAGGCCTGTCATTTTGTAAATTATTTGTAGTCGCTGACATCTGATGAAATATATTATTAGACCTGTCTCCGGTAACAAAGAGTAATATTCTAATGTTTAGTGTCTGTACCGCCTTACTCTTAAAAGTAATTCTACTGTTTGCCATACTCAAACACAAATGTTCAGCCTATTCATATATGTGGCCTTTTTATTTGAACCCACTTGCCTGTGCTGGTGTAAAAACACAATGCTATTAGAAAAATTAATATTTTGTCTCAGTGCAATGTCCTGGCCTCAATCAATGAGGTCTTTTTCTGGAATCACTCAGCGTATTGGAAATGTCAAATCCATCTTGGTGGCCTCTGTAATGAGTAGAGGGTTGCTGGCTTAAGTCATTCATTTTGTTTTATTGACCATTGAATTCCATAAGGAAAATCACATGTTAATGAAAACACGGTGGACCTTGAATACATTGCTAGAGGTCCTTCCAGAGTCATAGCCATAGAGCATATTTAGACATGGCTGAGCTAAATCAAATCATCAGCAATGTCATGTACCGGTCGTATACATTCATTTTTTCACAGAAATCATTTCATTGTGATTTTCTTCTTGGATTTCTACCAGGTATCAGTTCACTGTGGTTTAAAGTCCACTGGGGCCTGAATCCTTACTCCCTCGTGTTGGATATGAGTCAGAGCCTTAATGTTAAATATGAGTAAACTGAGTATATGGTTGAGTGGCACTGTAGTAATTCTGATATCTTCTCTAAGGGGGCTCTGTAAGAGATTAAGTAGAAAGGGTATACAAGTATACAAGTAGTTATACCACAATGATTACAGTATTGCCACCCATTTATATTTTAAACCCTTTTAAAAATGCTAATCAATGCAGCTTTACCAATTCTTTGATGTCCCCTGATATATTTCTAGTCCACCATTTTTTTGTCTGTCGGGTAAAAGCTTGACTATCAGTAATTTCAACCCTTTATCCTTGAAGTGGGTTTTCTGTACAATGAATTTCAACACCAAATACATTTCAAACCTAGTTGCAGGAGCTGCTTGGCTGGGTGGTGTGGATGATGGGTATACACATTACACAAATGGGCACACAAGACACCAGGGTTTGCCTCCAAGGTTCTGCCTGTGGTTAGCTGTTGGCAACAAAAGCACTTTGGCTGAAGTTACGGAAAGAAGGTTTCGTATAAATGTAAATAATTATGTTAAAGCCTCTGTGGACTTTTATTCTTTATTAAACAAGACTACAATCTTTCCCTTAGTGCTGTGAGTGCCTAAACATGCTGTTTGCTTGTAATTACATAGAAATATAATTTCTAGGAGTTGGGGTTTGTGGTTTGTATGTGGACTATCTCACAGAGGCTTGATTAAAGGTAAATATACTTAAGTGGCCCCGGGTCCGAGGACTGCATTGGACCAAAGGGTAGGGTTTTCTAAAGCTCACAGTTGGATCAGCATATGGTTTAGGCATGTGGAGAAAAGAAGAGATGCGCACACAATGAAAGAGCGGGGTAATTCCATTTGCAATTGGACGTAACTCTTTGCAACAAGAAACATGGGCAGAGAGCGGATTGAGTGTGTATTCAGCTATAAAGCTGGAGGGGGGGCAAGTCAACTCAAGCTGTGCAATTACCCGAAGAAAGGAACAACACAGGACTCTTCACATCTGCACAGAACAGCACAGTTATTTCTTAATTTCCTAATTCAGCACAACAAGCAGGCTCAATGTGCCCTGAAAAAAGACCTTTCTCCTGGCTGAACCATTGCCGCATGTGCTTGTCACTCTGATGCCTCCAGCTGTATGCTAGATAGGTGATTTAATATACTGTATGTACAGCCTTTTGATTGAGCTCTGCTTCATTTGGTGCAAATCACACTTGATTTAGGTAAGTTTGTGTGGCTTTTGCTGCTCCGCCATCTATATGGCAGGTAAACAACGATGTTGCCGTTTGCCTTTTCCAGTGACCCTGTTTTCTGTAGCCTGAAGCAAGAAACCCAGGCTGTCCCTTAGATTTGATTTTGCCACAAAGGAGTCTAGTCAGGAACCTGGGACCCAGAGGGGAAGCAGGCAGCGAGGCCTAATGATGAGAGGAGGGGATTTGTGGCCAGCAGTATCAACCCTACCCTCTCATAACATACACATGCACACATCTCTGTGTTGCAGCATGGTGACAGTAGGAAGGCCCTGGAGTGTCAACCCAGTTGTCTCTGAAGTGTGTCTACAGAGCCATAGATACTGTATACAGGTCAACATGGCGGCTGCAGTCTCACTCATGATGCATGCTCTTTCATCAGTTAAAAGTGAATTTTCGGAAGACAGTTCAGTTGTTATTGCTAGTGCACACTTTCAGTATATGCATTACCAATAAAGCTGTATTTTATTCATTTCGCATTGGAGAGACAAAAATGATCAATATCCAGCAGGCCAGTGATCTCAACTACTGGATATATTTACAATACTTCTACCTCTAAGACTCAAGCAAATGGCATGAGAGTTAAGGAGTTTGGGAGTGAAAATGTGCTGCATGGGTGTTGTCGTGTAAAAGTCAAAGAAAGACACACAGTCCACACTTCAGAGTTGTAAGCAGATCTACCCATGGACTGGCTGCTGCTGTGGTTTATATGCATGTAGTACATGAGGTACAGGGTGAACCAGCAGGAGGGTCCACTGTTTGTATTGACACACACAGAAAGTGGATGAAGTGAAAGATCTTGAAGGCTTAAATGGAGCACTAACATAATATCTACTATTATAGTCTGTAAATATTTCTTCATTCGTATCTCAGCTGTTTTTTTTTTCTCAGGTTGTTTTTCTTGTATTTTGTTGCCCAGTTTGAATTACGTCTATCATTTTTCTTAAAAACTTGTGACACATTTTAGGACACAGTAACCCCAAATGATGTTATCCACAATACAGAAATCTAGAATTGCCATGTTTTCTGCTTAATGCAGGATATGATATATCTTATCCAAATGCTTATAACAGCTATAAAACCACAATACAGACATTAATGGAAAAACAAGTTTTGTTTATCTTGAAGACAGAGGAGCAAGATTTGGATTCTTTTGCTTTAGCTTTAGCTTTTTCTTTTGCTTACCAGAGATTTAGCACAGCAGTAAAACAAAAAAAAAGTTCTTGTCCATAAAATTATGATTTATTTAGTCAGGTGACTGTGAGTCTTTGGCTGGAGAAGGTTTTATATAGAATACTACAGCAATAAAACAGACACAGCAATATGAGTAGTCTGTATGTTAATGTTGTGTTGCCAGGAGGAAGAGTCTATTCATGATAACATTTTATAGGTCATTTCACCAACTTTCTCAGGGTGAAGATATTACCTATGTGACATACGTGGGTTGGCTGTGTAGTCTTGTTTTTGTTTTGTTTTTTTGTTTTTTCTGGACAGAGCTTTTATAACCAGCTGTGCAGTTGAAATCTACAAATGAATTAACAGCAATTATCTTAATATTCCCATGATTAAACTGAGCAGTACCTGTCCTCTGCGTTGGGATTATACTAGTTAACAGGCAAGAAAGGGTGAGAATTCTTTGTTTCACATCACTGCCACTCTTATTCCTTCAGGCAGTTTGACAGCATCTTAGTGTCAGGATTTCAAGAGTCCCTGGCTTTTAACCATCTTAGCTGACAATACCTCCGTTTCTTGACAGCTTAAATTTATCCATCCCGTTGCCGTGTGACAACAGGAATTTTCTCCTGCCTCTTTCTTTTCCTTTCCTTTTCCTGTATTGTTTTCCCTTTCTGTATTCTACAATCAATTGCCTTTGATAGCATTTGATGGGCAAAATGATGCATGTCAGAAAATGTTGAATCACTGCCAGTTTTTACTTTAATTTCGTCTAATTCCAACTGCAAACTGGAAAGAGTTCAAATTTCAGCTGTCACCGAGGAGGGACAAGGCAGGATTTGGAGGATGGCAGGCGTGGAAGCATTATTATGATTAAAGGCCTTACAGAAGCTCTCCTGCCTATCTGTGGACTACAGTCTTAATACAGGCTCTGGCAGTTAGTATTGTGCTCACACAAAATGACTCACAAATGGCTAATGCTGGTAATGTGTAATGGTGAGAAATCTTCCTCTACTCCCTCTTTTCACCTCAGGCTTGGTTCATCCGCTGACACTTTTCTGTCCATCATTTAAGCTCAGAGTCTCTGTATTTCCCTGCTTCTGTGTGTGCATAATATTCAGTGGAGGCGCAAGACTATTTTGAATATTGCCTACCAAATGCAATGCAGTATGCTGTCAATATTGCTCTTCAGGTGTGGAAGAGAGAATGTGAGCTTCCCCACAGATCCACGTCTAATTGGCTCACTCCATAGTTTGTCGAGTCCTGTCCTGTGGCTGTTTTTCAGTGTCCATTCACACCTTTCCCCAGCATCCCCGCAGGTGGAGTGTGAAATCCATTTGTTTCAAGGCAGGAACCAAAGCGCTCTCTGCCCTGTGACAGACCATTTTATCTGCACCTCCAGACAGTTCCTATTGAGCTAAACAGGTATAATTCAACGGTATAAGTCAGACGGCTAATAGTGAGTCATTAGAGAAACTTCAACCTGAACCCAAAGCGAGGTTTCCTGCTTCAGTGCAATGGCCACCCATTTTTCCCATGCTGTTCTGGTGATAAGCAGACAATTAGTGGTTCGACTAAGCATCAGCAGGGGTCATCAATCATGAAGTCGCATCATGTCAACCTGGTCCAGCAGTACAAAATTAACCCCTTAAGAAACCTGTTTATTAGCAGTGTTTCCATTGTGTCTTGGCTTTTTAGGAACTTCACCATTAAAACTGACATAAATAGGTCTTTACCCAAAAGTGAAGAAGGGGCACTTAAGCACTGTTCTGTTCTTATGGCATGGTTAATGACTGACCTTTTGAAAGTGTGTATAGGGATAGCCCTGAGAAATGGGTCTGCCATGCACAACCACTGATAACCTGCAAGCTGACCTTGACTGCAGGTAAACACCAGGTTTGTTTGTGACTTTTTATAATAGCCACCACCATTAGCATGTTTTGAAGGCATTTGGGACCTGCCATTCCTCAGAGGCTCTGTGTGAAGATTTAGTGTCTAGTGCCACAAAGTTTACTTCCTGACTGAAGAATAGTACAGGCTTAATGAGAATGAGGAATTCAAAATGCTAAATCACCACAGTTAGGGCACCACCTGTCTCTGGTGTGCCCTGGTAATTATCTTGCATCACTACTTTCTCATTTCTGCCCACCGAGATGACATTAGCATAAAACAGGAATGGCTCTGCATACACTAGATGAGGCACTTGGCTGATTGCATGCCTGTCCTGACCCCCATGTCCAACACACAACTAGTGGAAGCTCTCCAGATCATAATGAACCCATAGGATGTTTTTCTGGCCCCTCACAAATAAACAAAGGGCTCAAATGTTAGACTTTGTATAAATTAGCATTAATGACTTCATTATGTTTCTGGACACTGTTCTGTTGTCACAATCAGCACTTCATTAAGTGTTGTTGGACACTTAATTGAAGTTCCTGTTCTGTTTAAATGGTAGTTTGACCCTCTCACTTAATGTCTGTTTGTCTTTCTTTAGCCAGTGGGAGGTATCTGAGAATGCAGGTGGGAAGGGTTAATGGGTCAGTAAAGGTTGGGCAGGGATTGATGAATGTCTGGGTTGGTTTGTGTTCTTGTTATTGGTTATATGGCTTGTCAAATCAGAGACCAATTTATTCTGACACCTTGGATATATCATTGTTCATTGTGGCAATACTTTTGTAAAATTCAATGAAAAGAAGTTTTGAACAAGAAAAGGTAGTTTGACAAGTCAACGACTGACCCCACTGAGAGCAGGCATAACAGATCAATGTTTATGAGCACCACGTGCCAGTTTGATTATTTTGAACTAAGGTTAAGTCTTTCAGCACAATTGGAAATATGTCTTGTAATCTCATATAATATAACTTTTTGATGTTGACTACAGCGTTGAGTGTGTGTTCCATCAAAAGACACACTGATTTGCCTGAGGACCGATCGATTACAGATTAGATGCTGATCTCTCTTTGAAACACATCATATTTAAAGGTGATTCATAAACTTGAAAGGTGGTAAAATTAGTTGTGATGCTGTATTCAATGCTGAATCATTACATCATGTCTGTCAGCTATTTTTGTATTTGTCTTCACCTCGCTGCTTTTGACTAGAAAAAGAGCATGATGGTTAGGGTATGCTTAGGGACTGCCACTGAAGATATATCAGTGTGGATCCATGTTTTGCAGCTGGCCAGTGCTGTTGGCATTAGCTGTCAACATTAGGAAGTTGTCAATCTTAAACCACTGTGAAACAAATCACCGTGTGATGGTGAGACAGCAGAGGAGTGAGGTGCAGATGAGACAGCTGATTATAGGAACACCTGTGATCAGAATACATTATTTGACAGGATTTATAAATAGTGCAAAAGATGAGTAGTGATACAGCACATCACAGCTTCATGTGTCGAGAATGAAATGATGGAAAATAAAAAGGTAAAGCTTTAAGGCCTCATCACAGCTATTGTATATACTGTAACATAATTACCGCTCTCTTTGGTGGAAGATAAAATTAGCTTTATGACAACTTGCACACATCTACATGTTTGGCTGCTGTAAGAAGACCCTGCAGCAAAGGAGAAAGACAAGAGGAAAGCTCTGTTGCTATGGAATAGGTAGCTGTATGGGACCAGGACGATTAATATTTGTCTATCATTTATCCTGTGTTGACTCTGAATGAATTACCTTGACATTTTTTTGGCCTCTTTAGTCTCTCCTGTGCCTGGGTTCTGTCAGATGTGCCTTAGGGACTTGGACCTAATAGCCTTTATCGATTTAGGCAATAGCTATATGAAAACCTGCTTTTTCCCAGGTCTCATTTTAATGTGACTTTTGCACCTATTCCCACCAAACTGTCAATTGGTTTCTGCCTCTTTATGGAGCTGTAGGGGTGAGTTAGTTAATGATATCACCGCAGTGTGGAGATTAGAACTTAATTATCTTCCTCTGCCATGGACCTGGGTTCTGGCCCAACATATTAATCATATTTCTTGATAGAGTAGCAGCAAGGTGGGAATGAAGCTCACATCCACATGAGAGAGAGGCTGCTGTGCAGGAAAGAATATATGGTGGAAAAGAAAAACTTCACAGGTCTATCTTTAGCTTTTTTCCTACAGTACTGTTTTTACTTTGCCTACATTGCTACATACATACTGGTATTCAGTATTCACCCCTGTCCTTGGCACTTTTAAGCTTTAGCATCAAAAGCTTTCATTTATTGTAAATTGAACGAACCGGTGTGATCTAATTGAACCTGTAGTCCATGTACACATTTTCATTTTAATATTCAAATCACAAACTGTCCTGAGGCCCCTTATATAGTACAGTTCATATACAGTTATATATGAACTGTGTTTCAAAAGGAGTCTGAGAAAAGAAATTCACTTTTCAAGGCAAGCTTAAACAGCACTTGCTCTGATGAACTAAACAGTAACATCTGAGCTGTGCTGAGTACCAGGGGACTCAGTCGTTGCGGATATTTTCCTAGAGTACTGCAAAGAAATCTGTTTAAACCAATCATTTATGGATGAACTTCCTTCGACTTCCAAAAATATGTTTTGTCAACAAACACAAGTGTGTTGTTTGAGTAGAATAATAATTTCATCTGTCTTCAATATAAATCAAGCTGAGATTTTAGGTTTCTGTAGAATTAAATTTCATTTATTCAGCGTGAAAACGTGTTTGCTTCAAGATATTGACATCGTCAATGTCATCCAAAAAAAAAAAAAAAATTGCATTCAATCTGCAAACCTGGGTCCAAACAAATTCAACCTGCGAACGTGAGTCTGATCTAACTCACTCCACTGGGAGAGTTTTCTCTAGCAGGACAAATTTCCTTTAATGGCAGAATATTCTATTAAGTGACTCATACATTTACATGTATTTTTGTAATTAATACTAATTGATATGATAATAAGCTGAGATAACAATTAGTTTTATTGCAGTGTTCAGGCAGTGGTTATTCCACAAATTGTATCTAAAACAGTTCAACATACTGCACAGTATAGTGCAATGATTTAAAAAGGAGGATGGTTTCTAAATAAATGTTGCAACACTTTATAAGGCTGTTTTATTTTTCATAACTTTGCACACTAATCTCCTCCTTTTATTATAGAGTAAGCAGAAGCTAAGATGCACAAAAAGATTTTCAACATAAATTTGGATTTCTAATCTTGCTCTGTTGATATATTTCTCATTTCACCTCTGGGGAAGGCTTCACCTTGTTTTTTTTTCTTTAATCATTAAGGATCATGTAGAAAACCTTCATATCTTCTGAAGGTCAGTGTCTGTAGCAGTCTGCAGTCAGAGTGTGTGTAATAGAGGTAGGTTTCATCAGACAACTCCTGTACTTCCTGCGAGGCACATACAAGATGCACTTTTGATGTGGTTTTCTTTTGAGAAAAATACAAGACTGGTGATAGTAATGACATCGCCTGGAGTCCGCTGCAGACACTGATTGAAGAGTCTATTTTGGCTTCAGGAGCTCTGTCAGTGGGACGCACGCTCCTGGAGCAGGTCACTGTGATCTTTCTGGCACCCGCTGGAGCTCACAAATAGGCCCCCCTCCCAGTCCTCCACCACATGTCCTGGTAGAAGGATGTGAGTCCCCAAGGGAGGCTGCTTCCCAGCCAGATGCCAGCCAACGCTGCCTCCTACTGCTGCAGCACCTTCATTAACATACTGGCAGAACTGACAAGGATAAGAGAGCCTTATAGAGCAATCATCCCACTCTAGACACCAACACAATTGGTTCTGTTGAGCCTCAACGATTCCAGTATTACATTACTTTTTCTGATGTTTGCTTTCTGATGTGTCCACCCTGCCTCCCTTCTTCTGTGGCTGTGATGAGATCAGACAGGAAAATCAATAAAGAAAACATTGTGGTTTGACAGTGACATGAAACACCCAAACTCATGCATGTCTGTAAAAGTGCCAGTTGTCAGAAGAGCTTTGGTTGATGAAGTAGCTGTTTTTTATTTGTTTTTTTTAGAGAAATAACTCTTGTTTAGTGAATCACACTGGCTGGATGAGTCACAGATCAACAGTGATGTTTTTGTCAAATAGGGATTGATTATGTTTCAGATATAATAAATGTAGGGTTTTGAAAACACTACAACACTGTACCAATGCATGATGAGAACAGTTTGACACTTTCACAATTACATTATGCTTTACGTATATGCAGCTGTCAACATCCAGGCACATAACATCACCCAATCCTTCACGCCTACAGTGTGTTTAATCCATATTCATAGATTTGTTTGTCCCTGCCAGTTTGTTAAATTACACACCATGAACATAAATACTGCAGCTGATTAGCATGTCTGTCTTGTTCTAACAGGTATGCAGCGAACTGCAGTGTTACCGACAAAGAAAGTAAAAGCCTCCCACCCACACAACAGGGTGACTTTCAGACCCACATTGCTTTGAAGTCAGATTCAAAGCATTAAACACAGAGGTTGGGAAAAGATAAGGAAGTGATTTCCCCTATTTTTCAACTATCCTTTCTCCGCGTGAGTGTGTGCAAGTTCACTCTCTTTGTGGTCAGAACCAGTTCATTTTTTCATCACAAAGCCACTAGTATCTCTCATCTGTGTAGACGGAAATGTTTTATATGGAAAAATATAGAACCAGTGGCATCATTTGTGTTGTGTTTCAGTGCTTTCTTACTGTCAATAATATAGTAGGTTTGTTCCACTATAGAGCTGTACAGATAACACACATTTACTCTCAATGTGCAGCCACTTTATTGTCCAGCTTCAATTCAGTCTGACCATCTAGCACTCACACGGTGGTGGTTTATATTCAGCTGAGTGGCTGAGTGCCTCTGTGTCAGGAGGTGAGGACAGTAAGAGGTTTGTCAGGAGGAGAGCACCTGTAAATAATTTAACTAGTCAGGGAGGAAAAGGTCATGACTCCCGCATACATTGAAAGATTCTGAAGACACTGTTGGGACTGCGGGCGGCCGTCATACTTTCACACTTGCCTGAGATATCCAGACTGAGAATTATTTCTCACAGCCAAATGCTCACACAGGTTTGTGTTTGTTTTTTTTTCCATAATTCTCAGATTTGTGGATGGATCGAACATCTTTTACATGTTTACATTATTTAGAGTTATTTAAGTTGGTCTCTCCCCAGCACACTAATAGGCCACAAAAGTGTCCTGTTGAAAGGAAGGCTCCTTCAAATTATATGATGTACAGTGTTTTGTTTGATGCATCCAGTTACCTAAAGATACAGAACTACTGGTGTCTGAGTAATTACTTTAGATCTACATGTTAAATCAACACATTACTGCTTTGGTAAAATGTTGCAGAAAGCCTTTTGAAGGCTATTATTAGACGGCTATAGTCTACATTAGTGGCATCAGTTTTCCCCATGCTCTCATGCTTCTATCTATGCATGCTAATAAATCACATAGCAGTCTACAGCATTGTGCCTTAGGCAGGGGTATAACAACACCAGTGTTGATACAGACACACCTATGTAGCAAGCTCCAGCTCCCTATGATCTCTTTCATTTCACTCCAAACCTCTACCCTGCAGCATTCAGGCTTACACAGAGGAGACAAGCGCAAGCACATATATTTAGGAAATGCTGCAGTGTTCAGAGCTGTGGCAAATTGCTATTGTTACAGTTCCTCATTTTAGTCTGCTCTGCTTCACTGTGCCATTGCCCTGGTGGACTTTGATGGTGGAAAGAAAGGATGAGGCTGGGATTAGTTTAATGCTACTAATTAACAAAAGACAGAGGAGAGGAACATACTATCTGGTGCTGGATGTCATGCAGCCCTTCAGCACCTCCGCTGCTGTTAATTACCTCTGGCGTTTCCCAATCTCTCTCAGGAATGGACAGCTCTTGCATCTCTTGAGCTGCTGCCTGTATGGTCATTAGAAAGAATAGATTTATCTGAGCCAGTGTGTTGCACATGTGCTGTCCTGTTGGCTGTCAGGATTAAGGCGAGTGTCAGTTGGTGACTGTTAGAAAGTGGAAAATAAGAAATCTCTAATTATCCTTATTTCTGTCTTTAGTGTGATTTTTCTTTGACATTTCAGATTTTTATTAATCCTTTTAAGAGTATACTCATGAATTGTGTGATGTCTTTTGACATAGAATGTCTCCACATGCCCATCATTCTCAACTTGACTATTTTAGAGCCAGCCATGACAATTACTCCATTTCTTATCAATGTCCCTCACGTTTATTAAATGAGCGATCTATCAGGTGCTTGATATCCAATTTAGATAGCATTTGTATGGGATCAGATAGTGTTAAGTAGTTGATAGTGGAAACAGCAGCAGGAGCAGCAGCAGCAGACTTTTGTGTTCTTGAGCAGGGTGAATTTAGGTCTTGCTATTCAGTATTTCTGCTATGTTGTCAGCTCTAATGCTACTTCTCTCTCCTGCTGGTTAACCAAATGGAACTATTCTCCAATAGCACTTCCTCCATCTATCCTTTAACAATGCTCCAACAGCAACGGACAACTGCTTACATAGATAAGGTAGCAAAGAACACATTTCTTGAGTGAGTTTCTACAAAACTGTGGCAATAATTTGGGCATGAATATGCTTCAGTTTACCCTTTTAGTATGTGTTGCCATAAACATGATGTCTTTACCAGTAGCTGTTCATAGCTTTAGCTTTATGTTTTATAATAGCTTCTTATTGTTTGACAGAGTCAAGATTTTGAAATAGTGTCTGTGATAATTGGTGGTTGAGGCATTTGCATCTGTTTCTAAGCCTCATCTGCTGCGCCAGGAACAGGAACATCATTAGTGCAAAACTTTCTAATCACCACCTTCAAAAGTTTTCTTTGTAGGTGTCAAACATCCTTTGCAATATGATGCCAGTCTTTCACAGCTCTGACTCATATTTCTGCAACAATGAATTCTCTGCTCGCTGACCTCCAGAGAATATCGTGTGGCCATAGGGCCTAATCCAGTTACAATGTGTGCATCAACCGTACTTTATCACAGTCAACAGTATCTACCTCTCCTCAGGCTCTGAGACCACACTCTTGAGAAAAAATGCTTCCAAGCTCTACTGTAGTCTTGGATCACGTTGTCCTAATCCATTCCAAAGCGTAACCACTACATCCTAGGAAAACAAAACTTGCCCTTGGCCAGAGCTGGGGGGGAGCTCACACCTGTCTTTCTGGTACGGTCTCTGTGCTCGTGTGTTTCCAGAAGGGAGAACTAAATAAACAAAACATCAACGTGATTTCTCCTTGACTTTCCCAGGATTCCCACAGAATGGATTCAACACTAGATTTATCTTTGTTATCCTTGTGAGAAGCACTGAAACAACGGGTGATTATTGTATAGAGGCTTTTATAAATGAAATACCGATCTATGCCGTGTCATCTGCCACTCAGTGATTATAAATAATCTACATGAAACAGAAGTCTGCCATCATTGTAGAAGTAGGTGTGGTTTACCATCAGCATGGGTTTATATCCTCAAAGCTCATATTACTACTATTCTTATTGAGTCTTAATGTTTAGATAATGTCTATTGTTGTTACTTAGACCAAGGTCTCCTAGAGCACTGATGCTTTAGTTTTATCCCCCATTTGTAAGTTGGTGTGACTAAAAACTTTCACTAAATGATTAAATGTAAATGTGTTTTGTAAAGTTTAATTTTGCTTTGGTGAAATTATTATTTAGTATTTTCTGTACTAAAACTTTTTCTATAATTGTTTGCATTCTTATTGATCACACAACAAATTATGGATTTTTCTTATTGAATGTTCCTGTGGCTGTGACATAGAAATCAGCGTGCATGGAAAATAAGTCCCTGTTTAAAACCTAGGCTGGTCTCAGGAAACTATTGGAAATTAAGGTCAAAAAGTCTGATTATTTCTCCATCTGTGTTGAATTTATCGCTTATCACAGTGGACGTTGATGTCAGTGTCTGTGCAAGCCAGACACTGCAGGGTGGATGGTACTTAATCAGATAGGCTCATTTGGGGATTTGTTTTTCCTCCCTCAGGCATATGGTGCCAATTTTCAGAAGGCTTTCGTTCAGTGTGCACTTATCTGGCCATTCATATCCCCCTAAAAAAACAACCTGTACAGTACATAATGAAGTATTTTGCTTTGCATTGCTGTGATGTTAATTAAGTATGGTTCACATTCCTAATAACCACTCACTGCCTACCTTTCTTTGCTCTAATAGGGAACAAAGTGACAACAAAGGACCATATCAGGAAAAAAAAAATCACTTTCTTCCTCATTTCTCTTCAGTGTCACTAATGTCTGTCCTTCTCTTTTCTTTCATGCTGTCAACCATTTCTCCCAATCAACTCTGCTCTGCTGTAACATCTCTCAGGTAAGTCATACTATACTATGAATTTTTGATGTCACATAAAAGTTATCAGAGGAAGAGCTCTCATTCCAGAGCTGTCCTTAGCAGGCTGAAACAATCTCTTCTGTTGCTTCTTTGTTCCTACTTTTTATCCATTGATTGTCTGTATGAAAAAATACAGACATTCA
>OMNW01009325.1:0-36579 GCA_900303245.1 Selene dorsalis
TTTAGCTCTGCTCTGTCACTCAAACATGCGCAGACACCGCTGTCGGTCATGCAACCCGGAATCAATGTCTGGGTTGTCTGTTTATCCTCTTCCCCTCTTCCCCCCTTGTATCATATTTCACTGCATCCTCATGTGATCATCATCGTCATCATGATCTGTTTGAGCATCTGCAGTTATTCTGCTCTGTATTCAGCATGGAGTCATACTAACAGTGTGAGACAGGATATAAAACTGTGCACAGTTGAATTGACCCTTAACATTTTTACAAGGAAAGTTACTTTTGTGCTTT
The DNA here is from genome assembly GCA_900303245.1 of Selene dorsalis. Lineage (NCBI taxonomy): Eukaryota > Metazoa > Chordata > Actinopteri > Carangiformes > Carangidae > Selene > Selene dorsalis. The sequence goes on from OMNW01009325.1 coordinate 290, forward strand.
GGCAGCTTTCTCTGAGCCTTCTCACACTGTCTTTCCTCATTTATGTTTATTCCTACTCTCCCCAGGGAGCTTTTTGGCAACTCTGAGAACAGGCTGAAACTCTTGGTGAAAGGAGAAATAGCGAGGGTATAATAAAAGCAAAGACGTGGCTCACATACAGTACATAAAACCAGTTTCGTGGTGCAGTCATAAGGTTCTTGTAAGAAAGATTTATTGACTGCTGAAAGGCCTGATGCTGTTTAATAGCTGAGACATTTCCTTTTATTAAATGCCATTATTATGTCTGCAACAGTCCATGTGAGCATGACAGCATAAAAATTCTTTTATGAAAATAAAATACTCACAATTGATCCTGGTAACTTTCCATGTCGTGTCTAGACCGGACTGTTTTGGCAGTTCTATCATAAATGGTGCACCATTAGGTGGGAGGTCCTTGTCCCGTCCCCCAACTATGGCCACGTTCAGATCATGGGCATCTTCGCACACTCGTGCTACCGATGGGACCACATAGGGAGCGTTGTCGTTGTAGTCTTCCAGTTGGATGACCAATGTGCCAGTACCTGTGGCTGGAGGGTTGCCTGGAAACACACAAAACACAATTCTGCACATATGAGGACAGGGAAAGGGCAAAAGTCTTTATTGATTCACTCATTACACTTTGGACCTCAACTGTGGGCCTGGACGCTCATTATTTTGTGGAGAATGTGAGCCATAATGATCTGGGTGGATATGAAGAGACAAGACAACATGGCTGCAGTAAAGCATGGTACACTCATGATTATTCTAAAGTCAATTCTCCTTTGAATGTTTTTCATTTGCAGATGCTCCCAAGTGAAATCTTAGACCTGATTCCTCTACAAAGAAAAATGCTAATAAACCTAATAAAAATCCACCGTGCTCTTTTCTCCAAATTTGACCTAATTTAACCCAAACAACACAAAATCGTGTTTTGTTTCATGTGTCATTTCAGTGCCAGAAGAAAATGAATCAGTGACTCATGTTTGCAAAAGAGCAGTTTGACTTGGCACACGGCCGGCTTCTGTGTTCATATGAGATTACACCTTATTGGAGGATGCTGGGTTAAGAAGCAGCTTGGCTCTTCTCTATTACTGCTCTCTGTTTCACTGCGATTAGAGGTTATTAAAAAAACCCACATGGCATCCACAACAGCTCCAGAGGTCAGTCAGCAATTAACACCTAAAGACAAGATCTGTAATTGGAAAATGGGTCTCCTCCACCTTTTCAAGGAAAAAAAAAATAGTTGCACACAATTAAGGGTGTGTGAATGTGTGTTTGTGTGAGGGGGGTGGTGATGAGGCTGGGGGCAACTGGGGAGAGGGAAGGGGGAAGGCAGCAAGTCAAGATATACAGTATGTGCAATAAATGTCAAGCAATGCTGGAATGAAATCCAGTCTAGGTTTTTATGGTGCTGTTGCAGAAAGCTACACACAGAGCAGTAAATGTTCCTGCCGTGAAATGCTGATTATGTGAAAATGACTTTTTTAGAACAAACATTAAAAAAAAACAAACAAACAAACAAACAAAAAACACAACAACACACATCTGATTAATAAGGCAAAATGACTTGGATGTTAAAATATGACACACGACTATGAATTTATTCCAGTTTCATAATAGGCAGAGTCTTATTGTCTAAACTTCATATTAAGCAGATAAGACAAATTAAAAACAATCTCCAACTGCACATACACAGTTTAAAGTGATAACCGAGACAGATTTAAATGCTAAAAATAATTACATAATCTACACTTCTATGGGTACTTGAATGCAGAAGGAGATAAGAACATGAAATCAAGTGACAACTGCTGCTGTTAGATTTTCCCAGCTGTAGCTCACGAGCTGATTAAGCAGCAACATTAGCTCCATGTTAACTTCTTTTTTAAAACAAGAATCTGGTAAAAATGTTATCAAATATGCATTTGTTTGCTACATACACAACACTATGAAAAACAGTAAACTCAATGTCAATGGTAGAAAGTTTCCATCCTCACTAGATGATAAACCAGAGAGAAAAAACATGGATATAAACTATTTTGTTGTATTGTAGTTTAGGGCTAGTTAGTAACAAGAAAAGATGGACAGAAATAAAAGAACAACAAAGACTCTTAGTTGGTTTTAATATAAACCTTTTTGACTGATATGTTCACTTACATTGGATTTTTTTCACTTGTAATGTTACAAAAGAAATGGAGACCAAGTGAGTTTGATGTTTGCTGATTAAGGATTCTGGTGCATACTTCCCTGGATCTAATAAAGGGAAGGACAGAGCTGTTAACTTCGGTATCCACTCTGACAGCGACCACGATTGACTTCTATGTGGTTGTAAAAGAGGCTTTTTTTTAATGTAACCCATAAACGCACAAACTAATGTCACATAGTTCCACTGGGAGCAACAGTGGTTTACTACTGTTGGTGGTACGAGTTCACCGATGATAATATTTATAATTTACACAGGAGGAGAGACACTGCTCAGTATATTCCTTTCAGTTTTGCTTTAGTGCTTTTGGATTTTTAAAGATTAGTAGAAAAAGAAACACTGAAAAATCAGAAAACTGAGTAAAGCTTTCCCAATCAGATGGTTTTTTGACAGTTTGGATAACACTGACTCACAGTGACCAAAGCACAAGTGTGAGGTTTGCATAACTCTACATTTTCAGATTTAATGTGTTATACACATATAGTACAGCAAGGCCCATCTCTCTGCACATGCTTACCTTGAAAAATATCCCAGGCTAATAAATGGAAATGTCAAACACACTTGTGTTGCCCTGGCTGTTAAATCCCTCCAGCAATTCAGGCAAGTATCCAAGTAGTAAATATTTACTATTTGTGTAAATGATTGTGTGTAGTGTATGTCAAGTGTAGTGGAAACCTTAAAATAAGTGCGTAGGTGCTGATTCCCTGGGATAATGGCAGTGATCCAATTTCATATCCACCAATACAGACACCTCCCCACACCTACACAGGCACAAAAGGCCGCTGCTTCCCCCATTCATACCCAGCAACCCACATGATCTGGATCGAGTGCAAAGCTAAAATACTCTCACTGTGCCAAAGTAAAAGTAATTTCAACAGTAAGTAAATATATTTCCATAAGATTCAGTCAGCACAGAGGAGATGAAGCTGAACAGATGATGGATGGCAAACGCAGACCATCTAACATGCAACCACAACTAAAACTTTTCAGCTTAAAATTCCTTTATGTAGTCTACAGAGAAAATCACATCTCCAGCTGACGAAACCGATTAGCAGATAAACACCATGATAAGTTTGTTTTTTCTTTAAGCTCAAATCTTTAGTTTCATTCTCAGCTGTAAAACCATCAACAGATTGTGGCAGCGAGAGATAGGAGGAAATAAAATGTAATGTAATCTCTACTGTGTAATAATCATAAAATTACAGCTATCTCTGCACATCTTGGATCAGGGGGCGCTCCGCTGGCTCACCTGGTTAACTGTTTTTTTTATTAAGGGTGACGCCTTTTGCCACCATGTCACCCCCCTCCGCCCCCTCTCCAACACACCCACCCACACACACACACACACACACAGACACTCTTCACTGCTGCTGGTAAAAATAAAGTCAGAGAAAGAGCAAACAGTCTGTATATACTGCAGATAAGTAGCTGTGACAAAATCAGCAGAAGATTAAGAACATAGAATTCAGCCAGAGCAGAAAGGGGTTGTATACACAAGCAAATCAGTAGTTCTTTGGACGAGACCCTAGCTAATCTATTATCACTCGAAATGTGAGACCAAGACAGTAAGGATAAGGATTGTATCCCCTGTGAATGAGAAGATTCAAATTCTAACTCATTTGAGACTGAAAGAGGTCGTTTCTGTGCTTGGCCAGCTTTAAATGAAGCTGTTTGTCTTTCTACATGAATCCTCCCCACATCTAATCACTATCATTTCTCTGATCCGCTCCTCTCCCACTCCTCCTCATCTCAGTTGCATCACGCCTGTGTCATCATCAGTCTGCTTCGGCATCAATGGAGCATGGCTGCTGGCCTCTGTTTCACACTGTTTTGTCACAAAAGTTCTGATTAAAAGCACTGTAAGTTACTAAAAGGAGACTGCAATTTATGGAAGCGTGTCTACCCACATCTGCAATGTGAGGCACTAAAAAGAACATAAAAAGTAAAGTGGGTGATATTAAAAGTAGACACAGCAGGATTTGTTGCAATGCCAAGAGTGAATGATTATTTTCAGGGTGATGAAACATTCGAGTGTAAAAGACTGCTGTCAGATTGTTGTGGCTGGCAGGTGGATCTCCCTGTCTAATTAACAGAGGTTTCACTCTTCATTTGCACATCTTGCAAAACTAACGTCAGTGCAAATTCTGATGTCACTGAGTGCAGGGGACAGATTTCTCAGGAGCTGTGTTTGTTATTCTGCAGTGTTGTGTTTGTGTGTCACTTAAGGCACCACTCTCGCCCTCCAGAGTTCAGAGTGAATAACTCAATTATTTTGTTGTTTTAGCAATTGCTATACTCCAGATTCAAACTGTCAGTCTTAATGGCTATCTTAGTGTGCAAACAGTAATCAAACGCCAGCCACAGCAAGTAGCGATTATCGGAGTTCAGTAGTACACTGTTCCAGGTCTGTTCCCACATTTCCTATACAAAGTTCCATTAACCTCTCATTATTAAGCTCTTTAATGGTTTTGTTTTATCGTTTGGCCATGGATGAAGATTTGTTTATCTAATTTCTTGCTTTCTGTTATCAGACACTTGAAGGAGTCATCTGGCATTCACAGTAGAGCTACACTAGAAAGGCGCGGAGAGAAAGAAAGGGGACAATACATGCTGTAAAGAGCCTGGCCCTCGACAGAGTTGTAGGATCTTCAGAGTTGATATAACATATAGAGATAGTTCACCAAAAAAAAAATATAAAAATCACTCTTGTGGCAGCTGTAAAGAAGAAGTGAGAGGCACAAAAAAAAAAAAATCATGGCAGTACATAAAATAAATGTTGGGATGCTAACGTCTCTAAACTTATAATGTTAACAAGGCTAAGAATCTGCAGCAGTAAACCCATACAGTGTGTAATCATTAGAAAAGGCATCTTTCTGCACAATCCCTGCCTCCCTATCTTTATTACATCTCCCTTTGGCAGCGGCTGACCCTGGGCCAGGCAATGTATTGTAAAACTTAATCCCAGTGTACCTGTAAGTAAATTAGGTTTCGTCAAACTCAAAGTAATCCAATTACTTTTGTGGCTCTGACATTTTGCATCTTGCTAACAGGTTAACATGACATAAATATAGATGGAAATCCCTGCTCGGCACTTCTCTCTCTTTCTCTCCCTTGCTGACTGCTCTGTTTTATTTATTTCATTAGGGAACGGTGATTAAATCAGGAAGTTCTCAAACCTGCTAAGTGACTTCTGTTCAAGTGAAAAATGTTTTTATGTACAAATATGATAATTAATAATGCATTACTTTTCACACAGAAATTAGCATTGCAAAACTAAAATTAACTTTATACAAGTGGGGATTGATTCTGATAAATTGGTTTCAAACCAGTGATATTAGGTTTAATTGTCTCAGAGCCTCTCTTTAGCATTAAAAGGAGCAAAGCCACTGTGAGCTAGTTTAGGCAAACTCTCACACGTGACAGACTCCAACAATTGAAACATAAGTGTCCAATGCCACCCTTTGCAAAAAGGAGTCCAATCTAAGAGGGCATGTACTGCTGAGTGTTTTGCTTTGGTGCACTGCTGCTGCTGCAAACAATTTCTGTAAAAGACATCTGGGAAGTCTCGCTTGTATGGTGGGTGCTCTCAGAGTAGCTTGTATGATGATATACATTCAAGTTAACTGCATCAGCTGACTGGATAATGATCAGGTGATCATAATGTCAAGCTATCGTAAACATAATGCTATAGGTGGTGATGAAGACACGAGTGATGTTTATATCAACTGCTCTGGCTGGAGATGTACATTTATTACTTAATGCTGAAATGTCACAATACACAGAAAAAGAAACTTTCCTGACAACAGAATAATTAAAATGTGATCAAATATTGAAGCTGGAAATAAGTTAAAGAGCAGAAGCTGCGGCAGAATCACAGGAAAGCGTAAATTTAAGTTTTGAATAGCAATTTGCATAATGTCTGCTGAGACAGAGAGGCGCGCACACAAAATCCTAACAAATTAAAAAACATTACTGATATGAAAAAATTCTGTCAGTTAATTGATTCAGCATAATAATTTGCGAAAGTGGGTAACAATTTCTGAGAAGTTTGCAAACTGATATTTGACCAATATTTTTTTTAAGTCGTCATAAGCTGTGAAAATACTTCATGGTTAATTCATCACCTCCCTTTAGGCTTTGCCCTCCTGCACCATCCCCATCGTCCACCACTGCTCCTGACACCTCCACCTGCCCCTGGCTAGCAGTTAGACAGACCTGTTATTCTCCTGTGTGCCCAGAGATGAGAGGAGCAAGCAGACTGATTGACTCCCGGGGCCGTCAGGGCTAATCCACAGCTACAGGCTAAAAACAGAACTCCTTCTCTCTCTCTCTTTCTCTGCACTGTTTTTTTCTCCCATCTCTCTGTCTGCCCACCCAAACACTCCTTCTGTACCAACACTTTGGCTTTAGGCTAATGCTTTCTTTCTGTTTGACTGTCACTTTTTGTTGTTATCACTTTATATTTTCTTTCTGTCTGACTTTTCTCTTGACGCGATCGCAGAAAACGAATGAAAGATATAGGGTTGTGACCGGCAGCGGTTTGAAATGTACCAATTTCTGCCCCTGCATGGTATGGTGGCTATAAAATCCATGATCATGTTTGCACTAGGTCTGTCCTCTTAGGGGGGAAATGTGTTGTGGCGAAGGATTTTTCTGAGAGAAGGTAAGGGCAAGAAGCACAACAAATTTAAAAAATAAAGGGGGGGGGCACAGCCAGCTCCATTTTCATGTTTGGCAAAGTCATATATTTGATAAGTTTCCCTTACTGTGAAATAAGTCTGGCAAACGCTCCAGTCACAATTGAATTCACAGGATTAAAAGAAAGCCCACTTGTAGAGTTTGTCACCAAGGACAAAGCTGAAAAATGACTATTCTTATCTGGCTACATTTCTTTTTCTCATTAGAATAACCATTAAATGCCAGGACAGCTTAGGTACAAACAACCGGTGGATGATGCCCTTGGCTAAGAATATTCAGCATTGTTATTACTATGATTATTTTCCTCAGCCGCATAAAAGCAGATGATGAAGGAAATGAAATAACAACAAGCAGAGACCAGAGCAAGCCACGAGCGGGGCTACGCGTGTGAGGAATGGCTCACTGGAAAATGTCACAATACATTATGATCCTGCTAAACAGTCAGGAAGACTAATTTACAGGTGGACTACAGCAAGGTAATGGAGGAGAATGAGAAAAGATAAATGGAGGCAAAATCTAAAATGAGAAAGGGAGGAAGGAGAGAGCAGGAGGAAAGGAGCTTTGAACTAAAATGATTTTGGAAATTATACGATGATATGAAGTGTCTGCCTTGGCATAAAATTCAACCTAAACGTAGTTAAATCTTTTTGCTGTCACTTTACTCTACAGCCAGCAGAACAGAAAAAATGTACTTACTTTTTATCATCATCAGCACAATACTGAGACATAATACACACATGCACTACTGCATTTTCCCATTTTTCTTCATCTTCTTTAACACATTCCACTCTTGTCCGCATGACTCTATTCAAACATGTTCAAAACATAATGGGAACATATTATGTCGAGGTCTGTAGCTGATCACTCTGTGATGCTTCTTTTTTCCCTTTGCAGTGTGTTGAACAGTGTTGTGTTGTGTTGTGCTGTATTGTCCTGGGTTGTTTCCACAAGCACAGCGGACCAACTTAATGCAGACAGAAGATGAATCACAAATAGAAAAGATGAAGCAACACAGTGAGGACTCCACATACAACCTCCAACAAACTGTAGAAAACAAATCAAAAACACAGACATGAATACAAATGTTTTGTGACATGGCAGATACTGAGGCTCACTGCAGAGTGAATCTTGCTCAAATATTGATTCAAATTTATTCTGCGTATTAGAAGTGGTGTCATTGTCTCATTTCCTTAGATTGAGTTTTTTTCTGTCCGTCATTTAACCCCCAAATACTTAAGAATGATAGACTCACAATTATGTAAACACAGAAGTTACTCTGCATCAATTCAGAAATGTAAAATCAATTCTCTGCTGATTTTACATAAAAATCTGTACGCAAAATTAAAAACAAAAACTTTTCTCTGATCAATGCATTTCATAGAAAGAGTAGCTATCAATGTTGAAGTGTATGATCCTACTTAGCTTTGAATTTTTCAGTTTCTCACTATCCATCTTGTCACTGTACAAGTCCAAAACCTTGTTAAAACTCTCTTCAGATAACCCACTTCATTCTGTCCCATCATTCATCGGTCTCCTCAGGGCCTTGGCAAACACTATCACATAACACCCTGCTAATCTGATTGGCTGATCAGAACTGTAAATGAAACCAACCAGAGCCAATTACAATAGGCACAAGTCATTAAGAGAGATGACTTCGGGGAGAGAAGCCATGCTGGGGACAGGTGCATCGCTGCTAGTCTGGCAAATTACTTTCAGAATAGAGTTTGGGTTATCAGTTGCTGGCTATTATACAGAGTGATTGGAGAATGAGGGTATTGATACAGCTTTAAGTAGGCTTACACTGCAAGCTCTTTTTGTGCTAATTAAACACTAAAATTGCCTTCCTTAGGAGATTTCTTATTTTGGTCTTCACCCAGAAAAACTCTGCTGAGGGATTTTTACTAAGATAAGCTGTCGGATCAAAATGAAAAAAAGTGTCTACGCATCCAAGTGAAACAACTTTAATTAGCAAGTTTGTTAAATTCTCACGATTCACAGCACTTACGCGAGATCTCTGGCCCACAGGGCGACTCAGAAATTATTTTAGGATTCTTTTGAGCAGGTTACCTGTTTTACTTTTTATTGTACAATATTTTCTGACTAAACAACAATAAGCCAAAATTTGTTTCACATTCAGATTCACAATCACATTCATATAGTTAAAGGAGACATGTTATGCCCCTTTTCCACAAATTAAAAGGTGTCTTCAAGACAGGTGTCTTCAAGACATGTCTGTGACATGCTTTGGTCAAAATACCGCAAGGATCGAACATCACAGCACATCCGCTCAAAACAGCCCTGTTCAGAAGAGCTGGTTTCAGTGCCCTGTCCCTTTTTAATGTAAATGAACCACTGCTCGCCGCGCCCCGCCCCACCCCCTCTACTGGGACCGGCACTCACAGGTAGGGGTTGCATTATGCAAATTTGAAAACTAATGACATCATTGTCTGACAACTGAGGGAACAGCTTGAAACACCACATGGAGGCAAGACAAACACCCAAATATATGTTAAAGAGCCTTCAAAAAGTGATATAAAATGTCTCCTTTACAGGTCCTTCACAGTGGCCTGTTCACCCCTCCATCAGTTCTCTCCTATACTGTTTTGTTCATTGAGGACATTTCAACATATCACTCAGGTCTAAACAATAAAATGAACGGTGTATTGATGCCATTTTTTGCTTTAGTTTCAGGCTGCTCGCTCACTGTCACGACTTACAGGCACACTTGAATAGAAAAGAGCCATAATACCTATGTGCTTTTCCTGCAATAACAACTTACAGCTGAGAACATCCCCTCTCTGACAGCTGTGCCCAGATTTCCATCGCTTCTTTCCATCCCCTTCTTGCATCTTAGTCCCAACCTCTGAAGATGAGATGTGAGAGACAAGATATTTCCTCTCACTTCCCATCCCATGCACGACCAACTGTGCCAGCTTCAACAGCTCTGTCATTACACTGTGCAGTGTGTGAATGGATCTAGATGTCTAAATATGGACAGGTTTTCACAGGAATCCATACAACATTCTTAAGAAGGAAACTCAGTAAATAAGGTGAAAGGTCATCTCTGCTTTTTTCCTGCCATCATAAGCAAACTTGCAAAACTAGGAGCAGAACTACAAGCTCTGTCTTTGCAAGAGACAACAGCCATATAGCTGCTCCATGAAGCTGCAGTTAAGCACAATGATGCTTTGAGCTAAATGACAGAATCAACCTCATTAACATTAATCTGATGGTGTTGCCTTGCTCACCATCTTAGTTTAACATCTCAGAATGAAAAACACATTACACCTGAGACTGACGAGGATGCAGGGGTGAAAGTAAGCCGGAACTTCGTACCACTAAAAGATTCAGTGGCTGTACGCAGTACCAGGGAGAGGGGAGAGTGGCTGCCTGCTATAAAGCCCTCATTCAGAAGCAGTCACGGCCGCACTTTGGGTCAGAAAACAGATCCACTAGCAATATACAGTCTTGAAAATTACTTTGTCTGTTTATAAATGGCTTTTAAGTCATTCCGAATTGTTTCTGAACTGTCCGTGCGTCCGTGTGTTTTGGTCGATGCTGGACGGAGCCTTGGCCAGACAGCTCCATCTCTTCGTTGCAAAATGTCCCTTTCAAAATCAGTGGGAGAGTAAGCAGTAGTGTCTCATGTTATTTTGTCCAATTTCAACAACACAGAACAGCTCGAAAAGAAAAAAGACTGCTTTTGAGCTAACAACCAGAGATTTCACTCAGCAGTACGTGAGTGCGCATGCGTCTACCATATTGTCAAGTGTTTGTAATTTCTGCCTACTCCATACAGGTAGCCTACAGTAAAATATTGAAGTGTTTTTATTTGTTTGGGTTTGGACTTTGCTTTTTTAAAATGAATGAAGTGAGAGAGAGAACAATATGAGGCGATGAAGGTTTTGGAAATAGTACCGGCAAGAATCTAAAACTACTTTCACCCCTGAGAGGATGTGATTAGTTTGGTATAAGGCCATAAATCTGGGTATACAAACTAAAATTTAGACTTCATGAAGTTGCTGGATGAAAAGTCAGAAGATTTTCAAAATGATGACATCCTCAGGATGGTGTGATCACCATGGTGAGTAGGATTTTGTTTCTATTTCTTGGTCGACCCGCACTGTCAGGTGGGTGGATTCTGTTAACTTCAGATAAGGACAGACAAGCTTCTTGGGAGTTTCCTCAGTTGATACAAGGGTCTAAGGGCAGAGGATGTTGTTAGGATGCTATGTAAAGCCCTTTGAGGCAAACCGTTTGTAAAAATGAGCTATACAAATAAACTTGCCTTGCCTTGTTTTCCTCTGTTTACAGTACTTATGCTACACTAAGCTAAGCAGCTGTTGGCTGTTTTCTTGCATTTAATGGACAGGTATGTGTGTGGAAAATATTTTCTCATCTATCCCTTGGCAAGAAAGCACATAAGTGTATTTCCCATAATGAACTATTCCTGTAAATTCAGTATGTGTGTTGAAACTATGAAATCAAGGATTATCAATTCAACACAAACTACAAGTTCACTTACTGTATGGACAATTTATGTGCATAGTGTATGAAGGGTGCTTTGGGAGTTTTAACATTGGCAAGAGGAAGTATAGAACTGAGAAGTCCCCTGCCGATTTTCGAAGGTGTTAACTGTAAGTAGCTACTTCTAAACTGAGAGGCTATATAATCAAAACACCCTCCAACGCCTGCACACCACCATCCCACCACTGCACAGCCCAGATAAACACACACCCACTGACGTACACAGATGGTGCTTTCAATTCTTCATCAGGAGCTAAGCCTCTGACAGATTCCCTATGTTGTTCTAATGACATGCTTTCAAGATAAACTGAGAGACATCCTCCATCAGCCATGTTTCCCTGATTCCATCATCTGACTTCATCTTTCATTATCTATCCCTCTCCATCTCTACTACCCACTAATCTCATTTCATCTGGATTTCTGTCATTGAAACTACACCCGGAGCCCTCGTGGATGTGTATATGCTGGGTACAGAGGTGGAGGGCACTTTTTAAATTTGAATCGTATTGAATACAGTCCCTTTCCACATAACCAGCTGCTCGACGTTTTAGGCTGCCTGACATCACTGCGCTCAGACAGAGGCTCTCTTGCTGAGTGGGTAGAGGAGTGTTTGTTTTAACGTGCCAGGCGCAGCAATAACTTATGATCTGGGGATGAATCAGTATTCAAGGACACAAGAGAGCTGGGGCCTGATAACGGCCAACAACAGAGAGAGAGAGAGAGAGACGTTTCTTCCCTGGCAAAGCCAAACAAAGGTTTTCTTTAATCACACACATAATGTGGGCCTGTTTACAAGGTGGCAACTTCCCCGTGAGGTTCTAGTCAAGAAATAAGAGACAGACGCAAAGTGAGAAAAGACACAGTGTGTATTTGGGGTTAATGAGGCAGTGTGGGAAGACAGGGGAAGCACCAAAAGGCAGGACTGTGTTGAGCTGTGATCTTCTTGCAATTTCCAGAGCATATCCCATTACACTGCTATTACCCTGGGTCAGGATGCCGCGATTCCCTACCCTGCACCATTCCCTCACGCTGGCATCGCCCCTGCATATTGCTGCGCAGGGTCACAACTGATTGGCTGAGCAAGAACACATTTCTACTAGGTAGTTAACCTGCTCGCCTCTGTGGCTGTCTCTATAAAGGGATTGACAAGAGAGAAATATATAGATGAAGTGAAAGCGACCTCAACACAAGAAAGGGAGGGGAGGTAAACACTTCCAGAATTCAAATAACCCTGTTTTGGTCCAAACTCTAATGCTCACAAAGTCTACATCCTCTCTTATTTTATTTCTAAAAGAAATTCACCTCATTACTTTGTCCTGTCATTTTTTAATTTTCGCCTTTAACTTTTCTCCCTCTCTTGTCTCTTGAGCTTGTCTCATTTTCTGCCATGTCTGTCTTTTGGTCTCCCTGACACTGAGCCTCCTGTTACTATATTTACCATTCTATTAGACACAGTCTGATCTTTAACTCCTGCTCTCTTGCTCTAGTATAATGGATTCTTTGGAAAGTTAGAGCAGGCAGTCATGGCTGATTTCTTACATTCACTATGCCTTTTTCTGTTAAAATATCAGTCCCGCAGCCTCTATTAATCAACACTGATTCATCAATAACTAAATCAGGGTTTAGTAGAGATTCATTATACATGCGACAGTACTTATTCTGCTGTATAACAGTGAATAAGATAAAACCTACTGGACCAGTTCTAGGTTTGGATGAATGGCTGAATGAGACCTTTAAAGCCAGAGACCTTTAAATGAAATAGTCAGCAGTTTAATATAATAAATATCAATAAAGTTCAGTTCACCTCAGTTCAGTGTCTCATTTTGACCCAGTCAGATAAAAAGTGAAAGGAAAATCCACATTTCGAACAGCAGTGAAGCAGTGTTTTGTGGGCACAGTCAGACCATATATGTATGCTGTTAGTCCAATTGCTTCGCTGTTCTCTCAGCCATTAGGTATCAGTTCCAAGACTGACACTCGTTGTTTGATGCTGTGTGTGAGCGTGTCGCCCACTGCTGCCATGCACATGCACAGAGGAGGTCCAAACCCACAGTCCAAGAACTAAGAAACCTCCACCAGGAAAGAACAAACAAACCCTGACCTGCATGATCGGCCATGCAGAGAAAAATCCATTTAACAACATGAAGATTACCTTTAACGAGAAAAAGAGCTGGAGAACTAAAAGATCCTCTGTAAACACTAACATTCATCTTTGCAATAACTTTCATTCTCTTCTGCTCTATTCTATCCTCAGCCCGAGGATTTCAGCCCACTGGGACAAGACATTCGCTCTCATACTCTATCATTTCCCTGCTGTAGTTCGAGGCAGGCTGATCACAGCTGACTAAAGACACAACATGAGTCTATCTATCTGCATTTAGCCTGCCAGGCTGGCAGACTGTACGCTGGTGACACGACAAACACTTAGTGGCGAAACCATTGTGTCTAGGCTAGCCTGAAATATGGAAATTACTCAGCCCATTATGGCAATGAGCGGCACACTGGTTCCCAGCAGTTAGTATGGCAATGAGGCAGCACAGCGCCAGACACATGAAGATGGACACATGTTAAAGACACACAAATGTGCACGCACGCATGCACGCACACCACACACACACACACGCACACACTACTGACAGCTGCTTCCACTTTCCCCCTCTTTTTCTCTTTTACGAGAAGAGATGATGAACCCATTACTCCTGTCACAGATAGGTGGACAGCTTCACACATACTGCACGTACACACACACGCGGTTTTATCTAATTTTACATCCATCTGAGCAGTAAAGAGTTTGTTCTTTGACCCATTAAAATTCAGCAACCCCTCCATCCTTTTGCCTCCCCCTTTTGATTTAAACCAGAGGGGATGTGATCTGACTGTGATAAATGCTGAGACTTATAACATTGCTCAGTCTGAGTGTCTCTCTGTGTGTGTAATACTTAATATTCCACTAATTAACAAAGCGCTCTATGACTGTGTGGAGGATGTCTCACTGTGATACAGACAGACAGACACACGCATAGAGTTATGAGTCTAAACGGAGGTCTCCCCTTCCTATGTCCATGTGTTCAAAGCTAACACTGTTTTGCTCTTTCGTGCATAACTTAAGGTTTTAATAGCATGTTCTGTGGTGGCAGACACAGAGGACTATATGTGTGTGTGCGCACACCACCGTGTTTCAGACGACTGGGGCTTTGATAATGTATTCATGCCTCCCAATGACAAATGACTCCCACCAGGAGGCGGTTTAACATTTAAATGAGGAGCAGGAGAAAACATTGAACCACAACACACAGCAGTGAGTGGATACACAGGGGCAAGCCAGAGAGGCTCTGCATGTAACAGGACAAAGACATTAAAAACCAGGATCAACACACAACTTCAACTCGCCCACACACAAACGCAGAGATCCTCCAGCGCTGGATCCAAAACTAATGTGATGGAAGAAGAAGGGGGAAAGATGTGGGAACAGCTGGCGTCCCAGTGGGGAATGAGAGAGCAGAGGAGAATTTGTTTGAGTTCAAAACCAGCAGCTACTGATGAGAGTTTATATAAACAACCCGCCAAGCCCTCTGTTCGAACAGTATCTCCTCAAACAACATTGCACCGCTCCGCGAGTCTGCCAGGTGCTGCTGCCCAGACAAAAGTGGGTTGTGGCTTTTCAGTCATTAGTCGGAAGTCAGAAACACATGATGGGAGCATTGGCTGCAGTGAGCACAAACACAGTTTCACTTATGACTGTGAGCACCAGTGCATGCAAATAAACACATGGATTTACCCTCATGTTTGCATATGCACATGTGCACATGCAGTGAAAGCCACACGTCATGCAGTAACAGGTGACTTCTCCTGCAAGTGCATTTGACTGCTATGTTAACAGATTGTAAACTCCAGACTCCCAGACTCACTTCTGAAATACCCCAGCTGAGATGACCTCTGACCTTGACAGCAGCAACATGTAACCTTCATTGTTACTGGTGTAACACTCGTAGTTCACTACAGTGTTAAACCCTAAAATACTGTGCCCTTCTCTTCTCTTCTATCTTCATATCGCCTGTCTTCCTTGATCCCGACATCCTTCCCTGTACTATGGTCCCTGCTTCGTTCACCATCTGCTGCTGCCTGGAGGGCTGCTCCAGCTGACCTGTCCTCATGCTGCTAACCGGGAGCTGCGGTCAATCTGTTGCTAACCATGCAAAACATTTACCAAGTGTATATTTCCTGTTTCAAGCCAGCACACAAGGTCAAGATGGCTGAAACCAGCCATGGGACCAATTCTTATCCCCAAAACACTTTTAACTTTCAGTTCCACAAACAAAGCTGGCAGCTTGTATTCACATTTGAGAAATATTACTGAGTAGGAAACAATTTAAGTTTTATGGTGGATGCAGCAGATTTTATTGTATTATTTTGTATGAAATAGAACTAGAAAACAATGGGATGATGTAATGGCATCTGTCCCCTCCTAACTTTTAGTTGATTTTATCCTGTTCCATAAAATGTTCTTTTTTTTTTTGCCATGGTACTTCTCATTCATGCCTCTTCTTGGCCTTCTATTTATCTGTGTGACAAGGCTCCATTTCTCCCTCTCTCACTCTCACCCTCTTTCTCTGCAGTGCATGGTGGATATGTATTCCAGTGAAGTCTGCACATAACGATAAAGATGAAGACGTAAGGGTCAATCGATATCTTGTTGGTAGTCTACATAGGCGGGCTGTCATACAATCATTGCGCAGATCACTGTGGGGAAGGAGCAAATTTGTCCTGTTGATGGCAGAGCGTACAACAAAGAGGTGAGGTAGGGGTCAGGTGGAGGGTATTCTGCTCACATGCACATAAGCCACATGCATTCAGACATCAGCTGTAAGTTGTTTAAGGTTGAGTTTGAGTGATTTTTGTGGTTCCAGTTGCTTGTGTTTGTAATTTCAAGCAAAAAGAGCAGTCTGGGAGCAGCATCGCCACATGTGCCTTTGATCTGTCTCACATCTGACACACAATTAATCCTCAGCTGATGAATCCAAAACTTTGGTGATTCTGTTACTTTTTCTCTTGAATGTATTGCCATGAAGTCTGGTGAAGATCCAAGACCTCTCCTGGAAGAACTATACTGACTGTGGTGATTGCTTAACTTCCTCACTAGTGTTTTCCAGTCTAGCGATTTGTAGTAGATCATCAGTCATCTGTTTCATTACTTAACATTCGTATATGAAATACACACACCAGTGATAAGAATGATATTCTGCTGGGGAAATTAAAAAAGAGCAAAAGTTACAATAATCATCCATGTCCAGACAGAGGTGATCATTGTAAGTGCTGCATTGTCTGGCCCTGCCTCCACTTCTGGCTCCAACACCAATCTTACTCTCTGTCCACTCATAATCTTCTACATTTCTCTTCTTCTCCACATCTCCCTTACTCACTTCATTGGCTCTATATCTTTTTCCTGTTATCTCCCCTTTATGTCCCTTCCTTTCTCTTCCTCCCTTGACCCTTCCACCTTCTCCTCCTACCCCATCCTTACTCCTCTTTCAATGCTCATCTATCTAAGGCTGCTGAATTCCCCAGCACAACAGTGCTATTCTGCTGCCTACTAATAGAAACTCTCAGTTCCTCTAATGGATCTGTCAGAATCTCCCTGAGCACAGGGACCAGATAGATTGATAGTGAGCGGGAGAGAGACAAGAGAGAGAGGGGGACAAAGAGACAGGGAGACACAGGGAGACACAGGGAGACTGTGAGATGGAGAGTGAACCACAGAGAAAAGGGGAGACACACGTCAGGGCTCTCAGCACTTTCATCTGTGCCTCAGAAAGTCTCAAAGTAGCAGCTCCACTGACACTGCCAACCAGCCACCATATGCTCCAACAGAGGCCACTAAAGGCCATCCCAGTGTCACCATGCGGTAGTGATACTTTCCCTGTGACCATGTCAAATTAACAGAAAGAGTCCTTTCCAAGTATGTGGGTCTACTTTCTATACCTATATGTGCTTTGCTACTACTTTTTCATATTTTCTTCAACAATTTTGTGGCAACACTCATCACCCAGGAGGAATTATTTTAAAATGCAAAAGAGAATGAATCTCTGGTGGGACTGCTGGCACGCTCCCACTGCATTAATCTTTAAGCACTTCAATCTAATTGCCTTTAACTACTTTAAACACCTTAAACAGCTTACGAAACATGCTTGTTTAAAGTGTTAGTTAATTACACAGTGTGACTAAGACTTTTCCTTTTTTTTCTTTAACGTCCCATATCAAAGACAAAGATGTCCTGAAAGATACTGTGTCAGCACCAGTTTCAGATAATAAAAATCAAAGCCTCTCATTGAATAGCTATTGATTACTATAGCAGCAAAATGGACATGTATTGATCCGAAGGGTTTATCTAATTGTCTTTGCTAGTTTTAATCTAGTATGGCACCAACAACTCACCGTTGTCTGTGGCGATGAAGAGAGCTGTGTATTTGTTGTCATGGACATAAGGAGACTCACGATCCAGCGGGGCTGAAGTGTTGACAGTTCCTCTGACTGGGTTCACACTCAGCCAGCCCGCTGGGTCTTGCAGAACAGCATACCTGGGGGAGAGTAAAAATAAATAAATAAATCAAGGATCAAAGTAGTTTTCCGCATGCAAGCACCATATCGTCAAATACAGAATCTATCATGCAGAAAAGTTCCTGGTTTATTTTTGGGCCTGCAGTTTTTAGTTTGATGCAACTCAGACTGGTAAACACAACAATGCAGACTTTCAAACTCTCCATATTTGTCTCATAACTTCTCTGAATTTCCAAAGCACACGCTTCAAGAACATTTGCATTTAGAAAAGCAATGCTTCGAGATATTACATTTTTAGGACGTAGGGCAAACACAATCTGGTTGTTTTTCCCACTGTGCACTCATTTTTACTGCTGAACAAAATAAACACACATGCTTATGATACGGTTTCACATATCATGAACATATTTGATCCAGATGTAGTGCCAGTTAACACATACACGAAAAGAAATGAGATATATGAAATGAAATGAAATGAAATAATCAGAGAGCATGTACAGTGGATCGAGCAGTTTTCAGCTCCCATATATAAGATTTGTTAAGTGAAAGAAAGGGGGATGTTGTAGTTGTAATAGTGGTGTAGAGAACTGGGCGTAGAGTCACTTTCTGTGCAAACGCTGCATCTCAGTGTGGCTGCAGCAGCAGCTCCTGCTGAGCAAAGGTTTGAAGATGATGGAGGACCTCTCCAAAAATCTTGTGGGCGAACAGCCAAGCTAGAATCACCTTGAGAACGAGCCGAAGAGTGGATCATGACCCCACTAATGTGACCACTCAGCCAGGCCACTGATGGCTGGTAAATGATGATTGGAAGGGGCCTGCATCTGTGTTAATGTCACAAGTGATTGATTTAGGAGTATTGCTGCACCACTTCTCTATATGCAGGCATTAATGCATGCACGCACACTAACACACACACACACACACAAGCATATACTGTAAGAATATACTTACATGCACACACAAGATTATACTTAAGCTCTTTTTCTGTGAAACATTACTCATACGTGCATAAAATGTGCACACACACAGAGACACACACATTCTTCAACACAAGGCCGCTCTTTGCATGAGTGCTGAGCAGTAGACAAATTGTCTTTGAAATTGAGCTCTTCAGCTAACAGAATGCAAGAAAGCCTTGGGAAATGGCTTTGCAATCAACCTTTGCTCACACCTTTCCCCTCTTGCTCTCACTAACACACACTTTCTCTGCCAGTGATTACTCCTGTTAAGCAGCACATAGACTGTACTGTAACCAAAGAAGCACTGATTTGAGGCTAAATAAACTAATGACACATATATCATTGTACATGCTGTCTTTTTCTCTCTCTGTCTCTCTCTCTGGTACACACCCATACACACAAAGACATTGACACACACATGCACCATCACACATAGAGAAACCACATGATTCATAAGACAGGCTCCTCCAGTAAAACAGACCCGAGTCATAGGTTGTTAACCTCCCTATGTCTCACTGCTCCTATGTCTGACTACACTATCAGACGCACCCTGTGATCTCTCGTTTACATCACTGTTTCATCATCATGACACTGTGACAGAGGAACACACACACAGTTACAAGCACATAATGTTTTAAGGGTGTTAGATGAGAAAAATGGGCCAATGAATAAATGTAAACTGTGTGCATCTCAGAGATACTGCCTGATATAATTATCATAGACATACTGCAGTGGTATTAGAGCGCATGTCAGCCGATAAGTCACTAGAAACTGCAATACAAAAATGGAAAAGATGTCAGGAGCATTTTAGTGCCTCTATTACATTGTGTGTCCATGGTCGATAAGATTAGAAAAGTGCTGTGCAAGTGCAGTCCAGTTATCATTTTCTGGGAGAAAGTGTGGCACAAATGTTGTTCACAATTCTATGAAAAAATTGTTTGAAATTTTTCGGGTTATATAGTTTTCTGCAGCCGCTTAGTTTAGCACAAAGGCTGTGTCCCAATTCAGGGTCCACATCTTTCAGAGGCTGCATTTGAAGACCAATGGTGGTCCGTGATTTGCTGCACTGGGACTGAAAATAACACAGCAAACAATGCTGAGAGAGAGCCCAGGGATTACACTTTTTTTAATGTAAATACTGGATTGCAGCTCAGTGGAACAGCTACAGGTACAACCACTAACCTGCTTTTTTTCTGTGTGCAGAAAAAAAGCCATCAAAGCCTTTTTTCTGTGTGCAGAAAAAAAGCCATCAAAGGTTATCTTTTCATTTAACTCTTGGCAACACAAGCGCATGTGCTGAAATGTTAAATGGTTCTTTTAATCACCAAATTTATGAGATAATTATGAAAACAAGTTTGCCAAAAGCAAATATTGGATAACATACCTATTCCAATTCCTCCTTCATTTACTTCTCAAACTTTGATATTGACATAGACCTAAAAAATAACAACTACAATCTTGAAAGAATGTGCTATAAGACACTTTATGCCTTACAACATCTTTCAGATGCAAGAAAAAGTCAAGTAAATTCTGTAAATCAACTGAAACCTTCTAATTGTGAATTTTCATTCCACATAAATTCACTGTAAACCTTGCAAAAGACAATGGAGCTATGCATTATGTTGAGTAAACATCAGACTTTTCTGTTTCCTACCACAATAAAGTCCTGAAGAATAAAGTATAATGCATCTGTCTGTCTTGGTGTGGGCTCAAAGGTAACTACTAAATGAGTCAGATCCACTGTTTCTCCCCCTGTGCAAACACGGGGACAGTCCATTAGAGATCTTTAAAGGGCAAATTAGAAAGACATTAAAAAGCCATTAGGAATATTCATATCTGGTTCTATGTGTTTATCTCCAAAACCAGAGCAGACCCAAACAAATCAGTCAACAAATGAGACAGTGCACAACACAACGACCACCCACGTCCTCATTTAGCTGCACATGCACACACATCCGCTCTTGAATATGCGCACACACGGTTGCCAGCAAAAAAAAAAGGAACAGAAACAACTTAAACGTAAAAGTGGCCTGTCCGTCCTCCTTGCACCGTAAAATAATTCCCACAGCAGCATGGTGATTCGTCCAGACTTTTGCTTGAGTGGCAGAAAGAGCCGTGTCGTGAGGCACACACTGTGACCCCAGTGTAAGAGAAAACAGGCTGTAATATTACTCTTTCCACTGGACTGCAGAACTATGCCCTCAGGGAGCTACTGTGAGCTGCTATAGCTGACATCAGAGCCCAGTCAGGGTTTGTGTGGGCATGTGTGTGTGTTGGGGCAAGTGTGTATGTTTTGCTAAGGGATTGCTCTTTGTGCTAAGAGGACACACAGGGGCCTTGCCGGGGATGGCAGGAACGTACTGCATCTGTCTGACTGTCAAGGTGTCTCATTAGAGGTGATCCATGGCCGGAGTCGTGATACAATGCTAGTCCATCAGGATTGTTCAAGGCCAGTCCCTCTAAAAACAATCTAAGAACAGATTACTAATTAATTTTAAATTACAAGTCAAACCAGCTTTTCTACTGAAAATACTATAAATAGGAAAAAGTGCAGCCGCTTGCAGAAAGTTGATGTGCAATAAAGCTAAAAAGAGTCCTCACCGATAAACACTGTGGATATAAATTATTTATTTTGACAGCTAATTCAGAAGTTCTTATCCGAGAGTGGCTCTTTGCTGTCGCCCTTGTAGATGTGTTGAGACAGATGAGTTCTTTATGACTCTGATCTGTGCCTTGTTCTGCATGTGTGCTGACAACTCCAAGGGTTTGGGGAGTAGGAGGGAGAAATCAGGCCTGCCGCCCACTAGTAATCCAGTTCCATCAGGAGCAAAATGCTAGTATACATTGCATGCATCTGTTCATGTTTGTGTGTCAATAGCAGGTGTGGGTGGGATACACAGAGTAAAAGAGAGACATTTTTTGGTGAGCGCTAATTCAGAGAGAAAATAAAAGCTGAGGAGTGAGTGCTATAAAGGAAAGCTCTTAGCACAAAGGCTGATTATTGCTCTGGTTTGTTTTCACTTAGGTGAGACATTTTGCTGGCACCTTTTCTGAATAGCAGTTACACAGAGCAGTTATTGTGCAGTTTCCTCTTTTAAACACGTACAGTTTGTCTGTATTAATAGGAAACACTTTTACTAATGGAAGCTCTTTGATGTGGTTAAAACATTCCCTCTGACCTGGAAGATATGCTTTTGAATGCAGAAACCAGTCATACCAGTGTCTGATCTCTTTAACAGCTTTGCTCATTAATCATAATTAAATTATAGCGTCCTTGTGTCATCACATGCAATATCTAATAAAATTAAAATGTAAAAAAATAAACGACATTAAAGTAAAGTAACATTGATCAGAGTTTGGATTAAATAACCTTGATCCTCAAAGGGGCATTTGACCAATGCTTTCCTTCAAAATGAAACTTTGCAAGATTAAATCCATTTTTATTATTTTCATATCAAATGCAATAGAGGACATCTCAAGTGTTATGATGGAATTACAACAGAAAATTGACCTTCCAGCCATTCACTTTTTCACAGTGCTGAGTCAATGAGTGATTTGGTGAAAGAGCTGAATAAAATCTGTATAGCTGTGATTTTCCACCCTGTGCCCAAGAAAGACTCGGCAAAGTGGGATCATACAGATTTGACAGAATAGGTTAAAAGCTTTAGACAGACCGTATGCATCAGAAAATATTTCAAAATCATTTTGGGAACAGACTGATGTGCCACTCTGGATGACAAACAATGTGATTTAGATATGAGTTTCTCCATACTTCTGAACTAGTAAAAGAACATGGGTTTTTGAAATAATGAGGCCACCCATGACCTCAGTGTTTTCTGTCTGTGTTTAAGTCAGAATTGGCCAGCATGAGTCTCACACACAAACACACCTGTGCCACTTGCACATGTTTCACATCCAGAGCTATACAGATCACATTAGAGTCTGCAAGAAACTCTCAAAGCGTACCTGAATTCATCCATCTCCCCCTTAAAGCTGAGTCTGTTTTTCTGCTGGGCTTCTGTTGTTTTGCAGGAGTGTGATGGATATTCATGTCCTCAACTCCCTCTCCACAAATGTGCATCATTAAGTTTGACAAAACAGCCGTAACAATCCAGGATGACTGGTCAGGTCATGCATATACTGAGTTTAAGAGGTAAATTGGTTTGAAGTAGGGAGGCAACCTCAAGTCCTGGACCCCCTCCAGTGAGCTGTGAGATGATGAGGAGGGTGAGGGTTGGGGAGGGGGTCACAAGGAATGTTATGTAATGGAAAAAATATATGCTAAGACTTTGCCAATACTTTTGTGTTCATATTAGTGTTTCTATTCCTGTAAAATATATATATATTTTTACTTAGCTGTGGGGTTACTTCAGTAATGAATTAAAACCGTGTGAAAAATCCTTTCTTTTAGTGACAAAGCTCATTACTCACATGCATACTGTATATCAGGGGGTTGCAGGCCTCGTTTCGTTTTCAGGCAGTTGTGAGTTGTTCAAAGGTACAAAATGAATACAGGTAGGGGCACTGGAAACGCTGGAAGCTAGACTACTGTTTGTCTGATTAAAAAGCCCAGCGGTAAGGAGAAGAGAGTGAAGCATGATGAGACAAAGATCAGTGTCAAACAACACGTGCAACTTGTTATTCCCAGGTGTTTCTACGAGGTTTGAATCATAATGATTGTTACTATTTGAGCGTAGGAGAAAAGCATCCAATTTAAATATTAAAATGGCTGGAAGTATGTGTCTATGAAGAAAATAGAAGGTTACATATCCCTGCTCTGTTTGGTCACCTGATAAGCTGACCATTTTCTACTCCTGTAAAACTCTATTATAAAACTGAATTTAATTTATTCAACACTAACTTTAATGCAAACCCTATTTTCTCTCACTCACACTCCTGTTTACTGATATACACAGACACACATGCACACACACACACACACCACCAGCAGCACCACACAAAAGCTTAGTCTTGCTGGTTTAAGTGTCAGTGTTACCCATTTCCAGTTTTCTGCAGTGCACTGCAACTTAGACATGTGTACACTTATACACTCGGGTGCCAATGACAGCATATTACAGGAAAACCTATTACACATTTCTCTCACTTCCCCCTCCCTCCTCCTTTCTCTTACATTCTCTCTTGATCTCTGTGCTGGCTCTTACTTTATCTTTCTGTCTTTATCAGTCTCTCTATCACTTTCTTCTCTCTCATTTGCCAGCTAGATCTTCCAGTGATTGCAGTCTAACTTACTGAGAGAAAGGGCAAGGCACAGTGCCAATGCTAATAGTTGGTTTATATCTGAAAGCAGCTGCGTATGTGTGAGCAATAGATATGAGGACATCAATCAAGAGATTTGCAGTATAAGTAAAGCGGCTGTAATGACTTGTGTTTGTAACAACTGCACAGTGCACACAAAAAGAGAAGAGAAGGAGGAAAAAAACAGAGAGGGGCAGAGCAAGGAGAGTGAGATAAGGAGAGGGACTGAGAGTGAAGATAAGACAGGGGCGCTTGACACTGGAACTGTGAATAAGTGTGCAATAAAAACGAATTCTCTGCCCCCTCAATCTCCAACTCGGCCTCCTCCCAGCTCTACTTAATGCGCAGATCCAGTTTTGCAAAGCTGTGCCCACTGCACACCCTCAAAACCTTATTGCCTGAACTGACCGTTGAACACAGTTATCTCTAAATCCATTTTGGATGCAACTCCCCTCCATTGAGAGAAAACCAGTGACCTCAGCTCACTTAGAGTCAAATGGGCTTAGAGCTCCTAGGGGGCATGTTAGGACACCCGGAGATATAAATAGATGGTGAAACCCACTAAAAGAAAAACACTCACAGCTAGCACAGCAAGGGTATAACTTCAAGTGCCGCTTGTGGTGACCCCCCCCACAATCACCACCTCATTCTGCATTCAGGTCTCCTAGCATATTTCAGCTCATTGTTTTGGTTTATGACCTGCAACTTCTCTGTTTTGCTTCACTCTCACTGCTCTCATGTTGCGTTGAGTTTTCAACCACAATGAGCAGCTGTTTTCAGTGAAAAAGCTCTAAAAATCCACTGTACACAATGTTTAACACTTACAGTAACAGCTAACAAAAACATATTATTATAGTTTATGTATTTCCCTTTAGACATAGCAACAGGACTTAATGGTAATTGAACATCTGTACTTTTCTATACACTAATGAGCTGTTTGAAAATAACTATATTTTCACTGAGGGCTTATTTGAACTATAGAGGCCAAATCTGCAAAACCCCTTTTTGGAGATTTAAGTGGCCAGACAACTGCTGAATATTTGGATAAATAAAACTAAGCTAGTGCAGATGAACACAAAAGACCTAGACATCTTTTTGCTGTTTATTTTTCTTGCCAACCTGCATCTAATTCATCTTTTTTTTTTTCTCAAGCCAGGGTTTCGACTAGCCCTCCCACACTCTGGCAGAAAGCATTGGAAACAAGCACTGCATTTCACCTTACACATGTGTTAGTGAGCTTAATTGGGGCATTTACCATAATAAACATCAGAGGTCAACAACATTTGCATAGCTTTTGTTCAATGATAATAAAACTATGTTATTTTTGTCTTTTTCTCATACAGTAATAGCAAGAGAGAGAATGAGAGACGGAAAATGAGAGCCAGAGAGAGAGAGGGAGAGAGAGAGGGAGAGAGAGAGAGAGAGAGGAGAAGAATTTGGCTTTGAAGCCATTATGCTTGAAAAATATGTGATTCCTTTGGGGTCTGGTACAAAGACCACAGTCAGCCACCCTGGGCTGGATTTTAACTTTAAACTGAGCTGAGCTTCCCACTTTTGGCCAACCACTGCTCCAGGCCATGAGGACAAATTACCCACGTCACACCTGTTCATATTTCTGCTCTGTATCAGCACAGTGCAGCAGGTCTATACAGGGGAAATAAATGTGACAGCGCTGAGAAAGGAGAAAGCAAACACTGGCACATGTCGCATCAATCATCTGTCAGAGACTCAGTCGAGGTTTGTCTATACGTGCCGGCAAGGAAAGCGTGCAAACCCAGTAAAAGTAGGCGTGAACGGAAGAGTGTGAGGCAGTTTTGATATAGTGCTATATGATAATGATGCAGGCAACAATTAGCACATCACTTGGAGAAAATGAGGCAATT
This sequence comes from Selene dorsalis, assembly GCA_900303245.1. Classification (NCBI taxonomy): domain Eukaryota; kingdom Metazoa; phylum Chordata; class Actinopteri; order Carangiformes; family Carangidae; genus Selene; species Selene dorsalis. The sequence continues at coordinate 26,386 of OMNW01009325.1, forward strand.
GAGACCCAGTGGAGAGGTAAAAGCTGGTGGTTACAGGAAGAAACGATGCTGTCTAAATGTTGCCTTTGACAGAAACAACGTCACATTTCTATTTCTACCATTATCTTCTTTTGATTTCCTCCTCCATCTTTCCTCGGGTGGCAACACCAGAGAGGATAGTTTCTTTGCTTTGCCTGTTGTCACTTAACAGTTAACAATCCAGTGTTGCGCCTTGGCTTGATTAAAACCCATGTAAGAGTGTGACTGATATGGATTCAGCCTAGGTTTGATTCACCTCCTGCACAAACTGAATAGCCTCAGAGGCTCTCTGTGCTCTTTTCAGCCCACTGACTATTGTTTGCTGTGAGCCAGGTAAAGTCTAGTTGAGGCTCTCTGCCAGCTCCACTCAACAACTGCAGACGCTCTGCTGAGTACCCTAAACAAAGACCCACAGTGTTGACTTAACAGCAACAGTGCAGAGAGTCTGCGGGCTGAAAATCAAAGATGAAATAAAAGGTTCGTACTGTCAATATCTGGCAGGAACAGAGAGGAATATGCGAGGACACTCCTTTGACACATGACTGCACAGAGAAAGCAAACCAGCCACTGTATGTATGAGAGAGAGTGTCTGTGCATACACTCAGAGTGACACCAGTGTGCCTTCCTCATTGAGTGCAACATCATTTTCATAAATTAGTAAGCTTGAGTAACAACACTGAACAAAAAAGTTATTATCAATTTAAGGTGCAAAATAGAACCTCATTGCATCAGTTGAAAAGCATAACCCTTTAATTAACAGGAAGAAAAGCAATTTACTCCTGCTTCACAGCACGGCATGCCTCTCTCCCTATTCCTCTTGGCATCTTTTAGGATTGTTTTAATTATTTCCTGGCACACTGACTGTATGACTAAAGCCACTCCCTAACACCCACTCTGTCTTCCTCTCTCTCTCTCCCACCCTTTTACCTCAAGTTTGGCATGCCTTTACTCAGCCACTATAAATGAGAAACAAATCAAAACGTCTGATTAGCCTGTAATCAGCCCCTCCATGTCCCAGAAGGACAGCGACAAAGAAAATGGAGAAGACTGTGTGACTCAGCCTGTATTTCGCAGCACACGGTGACTTTAAAAAATGAAAACCTGCAAGTCATATCCTTGAAAAGTTTCTCTAAGACAGCTCATCTCACTTAAGATGATGCAATTGAGCTTCAAACAGCACAGCAGCAACATTGCCCTGCCCGACTCTGGGTGGCAGTTTGGTTAAGTATCTGCAGAAAAATAGAATAATCTTTCTGGTGCAATTTTAACACGTCTGATGCAATTAAAACTAACGCCTGTGGTTCATGTAGTCGTAGCTGTGTTAAGGTTACAAATACACATGTATAGTGTTTCAGCTCCTGGTGACGGAGGACAGGTGCAGAGAACTGTTTCAAATTTGGAACTGCTCCTCCTCCTCTTCCTGTCCTCTCTTCATTATGACAACATTGATTTCTGTATCGATGTCTGTGCAAAGAAAAAAAAAATTACATTATGTCAGAAACACGTCCTTCAGTATTCATTTTCCCATTGTCTCCATGTATGAGGTGAGTGCCAGCATAAATGAGAAGATGTTTGATTGCATTGGTGCATTTTACAAAACAAAATAACAGGACACATTTTCAAACACATGATTATATATTTTTGATTTTTTTTTTTTACATTGTATATGCCATTAGTTGTAGATATGCAGTGGTTCTTACAGATGAAGCCCTCATCATATTTAGTACCACCCACTGTACTCTGTGGGCACAGTGGGTGGAATAGTGAAATAGATTACTGATCTCCAATGTTGGAATGGCCTTTAAACTGCCTGGACTGATTGAACTGAATTAAATATATATATTTCTCTTAATTAATAAGTACGGAGTGAACATTTGTCAAATAACTACACTGATAAACTGAGCTTAGCAGACTGAAAAATACACACACTGGGATCTCTTAGACCCCTTGTCATATGAGCATGTGGTTTCTGTGAGCATAGTGGTGGATTTGTGCCTTTGTGCAAATTACATACATTTAGGGTGAGACATGACCACTAGCTCCTAATGCACAAATAAGATGCACAGGAGTTAGTGTGGGCAAGCTTCCAAGCCTCTGTCTTTTTACTAACAGGTCAGAAAAAGAAACGAAGTGTAGATTTCAGATAGTTGCAGATGACTAAAGAATTGTAAAAATGTCCACCGTTGTCTCCTGTAACACTATGGTTGAACTCTGAAGACTCTGCCTACACACAGAATTTGTTACGCTGTGTGGGTGACTGAGTTTGGAGGATTTTTTTTTCAACAGGGTTAATTTTTAATGTGATGTGAGAGAAAGGGATAGAGACATAGTCAGAGTGGTTGTAGGCTAAATCCATTTAGTTGTGTTTCACTTCTTCGTGGTAAACTTCTGCTGTTGTGTGTACACGGCCACTTTGAACTTTGGGGTAACTTTTGGGATTAGTTAGCAAAAGTTCATTATTGATTTTCCACTATTTTCCTGTTTCATTACCATCACCATGCTGTTTTTTGAAGCAACCAGCATTATTTGACTGGCCCACCATATCTGGCTGGACACATTTGCGGCCAATCAAATCTTCACTAATGTCAATCTACTATAATCATTCATGCCTCTGGAAGTCGGTGGGTGAATTGATATCCACTGCATTACATCATCCCCAGTTTGCTCTCTTGGTATGTCTGGCCCTTGTCTTTCCCTCGTGTTTTACATCCTTTCTCCATCTTGCTCTTTCCTCCAGCCTTGGTTATCCTGTGCAGACAATTTCAGGCTGATCGGAAGGTGATCACAATGTCTGACCTCTCACAAATCAGCCTTGGTAGCATTCAACACCCCAGACACACACACAGTCATTTTTGCAGTCTGTCTGTCCAATCTGTCTCACACTCTCTCTTTCCTCATCTCATCTCTTCACTTAACTCACCTCCTCAAAGCTACCTGCCAGTTTTGGAGCCTGACATTCCAGCTCCCCACCCCTCTTCTTTTAAGTCCCGTTCCTTTTAACTTGAATATGACCACAGTGAGAAGTGAAAGTAGACAGGTACCTACTGAATAATGGATTAGCCAACTGTTTGAGATTCTCTCTATTTTCAAAAGCAAGGCGAAGAACACAACTTAAGAGTATTTTGGAGGAAATGGAGAAGTCGCAGTGGAGAAGTGGCTGAGTCTGGAGACCTCTGAGCTTCGGCTAAACTGGGAAGTATGGCGATGTGTAACAACATGTGCATTCAGAAATACACTGGAGATGGCTTTAATTTTGTTGCTGTAACAATTTTTTTCCCTTCAATTTTCCCATCAAATCATTATTCAGGTGATTCTGTTCCTTTACAGCTTCTCCATGCATGTGGTGGAAAACCCACATGCCAAAAAAGACAAAATAACAAAACAGCAAATGTAAATAAAAGCTCACTTTGCTTGTCTTGCCAATGTTAATCTCAACTCTACAGAGACCTTTGAAGCTGCTGTGTTAAATCTAGAGTGCAGGTGAGGGTCCTCATTTTCTGCTGAAAACACAGTCTCCTTTTCCAATCAAGCACCAATTACGTGAATGTAAATAGTTATTCGACAACTGATGAGAGTCCTGTCGTTGGAAATGAGACCTAATTAAATTAGCCAAACTTCCTAATGACACTTCAAATTATTTGCTCCTCTCTTCACAGTCTAACAGATTGGCACCACAGCAGCGTGAAGAGAAGGGTATAAGACAGGATTTGAAGAATATCGGAGTAAACTTTCCGACTAAACTTTCTTCAAAATTTCAAGGTACAAATCTACCCTGAAGTGCCAATGTCAAGTGCCCACGCATCAAGCAAGACACTTCCGCAGTTGGAGGTTTACCAGAGCCCAAAAAAAAAGCAAGTCCAACTTTGCCTGTCTCCCATCCACGCTGTCGCCGTCTGTCTGGTGTCTCCCTCAGCACTCTCACAAAACTATTTTGCTCAACTAAAGCCTAAAACCAGCAAAGAGGACTTGAAAACTTCTTCAGCAGTAACATGAGTCAAATCCCCCTCAGCCTAATAGTTTGGCCTAAATACTGAACAGGATTAAAACGACTCATATTTGGTGTAATTATGTAACTTGTCTGTTTACAGAGTAGAGCAGGAGAAGGCGCTGTGTAGGGTAAGTTTGGGGGGAGGAACAGTGTATAGTGATGCATCAGGGTATAGACAAACAGCTCTGTTTTTGTTTTAATCATTCCTTTCACTTGTGCTAAATGAGGTAAATTAAAAACATAACTTTTGTTTGCCCTCAGCAATGTTTTAATTAATGCTATTTAACATTAAAAAAGAAACTATTAATAGTTGTATCATGTGACTCCTGTGAGGCTTAGATGTGTGTGTGGAACATTTCTTTTATCATTCAGATTTAATTATATGTCCAGAAAATATTTCACTTCACATCATCACTGTTATGAAAGAAGGGCAGGAAAGTGATGAGATCATTAAGGACTGGAAGACCCTTCTGGGCTCATCAGACTCACTGCTACTTCAAAGTGTTTGAGGTCAAAGTGTAACAGATTTCATTTATTGGCTGAAATGTTACACCCTTGTGGGCAAATAACCTGTTTCTCAACAACATTAAGAAAAAAAAGGTAAAGGAAAGCAGTGTAATAACCTGGGTAATGAGATAGCCCTGACTAACCCTGCTTGGCTGTGGGCTAGAAAACAGGCTTAATGGGAACCATTTACAGCACAGCCAGGTCCCTCTTACCACTACACTGGTTTGACGGATCTCCAACTTTGAATACAATCAACTGTTGATTATACAATTTGTTTGAGTGATAAAACCCTAAATGACGATCGTCTTGAGGCCCGATCTTCATTTTATTATCCACTCTAAAACATGTATGACAAGTGAAAGTGCAGTTTGCGGTTTGCTTCATTAGGTTATTTATGGTGAAATCTTTAGTATTTCTGGGCAAAGCGTCGAAATGACTTCCACTGAAGAATATTCCCTGATTTTGCTGTTCAGATTTCCCTGTTTTTTGTTTTCCTCCTGACTCCTTGGTAATAGACTTTATTCACAGAGGACACTGTGATATGCCACAGTAGAGGAAGCACAGCTATAAATAATAAAACAAACGATAACTGAATTCCATTTAGCTGTGTGGCTTTCAGGGTCTTGATAATGTGCATGTTGTCTTACTGCTACATTGGCCTATTCACCTTTTTACCTTTAGACTATACATTTTCATGGCAGACGTTTTTAGCCTTTTTAGTGTTTAGTGTAACTTGAAGGATGGCTCTGTCACATTTAGGAATGCAAAACTCTCAAACACTGTTTTGGATAATTGCAGTTCTTTCTCAAGAGATAAACTTGGCATACAAAAAAGCAAAAATTTTCCATTTAACCCACCTGCTTTAACATTTTAAAATGATGATGTACCATTTTGGTCTTTGTTGGCTTGGTTCTAAATAATGTCCTTTTCTCATTTTTGCATAAAAAAATAAAATAAAATAAAAATCACTTTTTTTGTTTTGTTTTGTTTGGTAAAGCTTTCACATGTCTCAAAACTGAACAGGCAACCTAACTTCATTAAAATGAGACTTTATGTGTCCAAGTAGAAAATCACAACAGAAAACCAGGAAGCACCAAATGTGAGCCATGGAAATACATGTGTGACATACACTTACAATTACAATAAATTGATAATTAATGTTTTTAATGATGTCTGTGCTTCTGTGACAGGTCAGAATATCTCTCATGAGAAGGTGAACATCTCGTAGAGTTTCCTAGGTTCTGATTGCAAAATGTCCTCCTGAATATTGATAGAGTGGTGAGCAAGTTTACCTGCAGTGCTCACTAAATATATTCCAGTGTCAATAGTGATTTTAAATTGTAAGTGATGATCTGGTTGACATTAATATCTGGGGCAATTTGACAGGAGGAATGGTACAGTGTTTTATGGAAGAGCAGGGTCTCTTACAGAACACTATGAGCAGGTCATAAGAGAAATCACCAGAGAGCACCAGGAACCACAGATGCAGAAGGCTTTTTAAAATAAATGTTTTAAATATGTTGTGTGTTCACACTGGAAGAGTGACAAAATAAAGTACACTCAAAAACGTCAGTATGCATGCAGTGCAATGCAATGCACAATGACAAATGATGCAGCTCACAGCTGGAAAACATTACAGGCCTAACTGATAGTGGGTGGTAGTGAAACAGCTTTGTGAATGCAAATGAAAAATTATTTTGAAATCCTGGGGAAAACATATTGCTGTCTATTTGTTATTGAAATGTTGATTTTGTGTAATGGCTGCAAACACGCCAATTAGTGTATATAATATGTATGAGATATACCTATAGTATATGGACCTCGAACAAAACAAGTGTCTCTAATTTTTTCAGTGTGAAAACTTTCCAGTTTCCTTTTAAAGATTTAACTTAGCTCAGTTCGTAAGGAGAGACACACCATTTTTCAGTACACTATGTGATAAACTGCCTCCTGTAATATGGCGCTGGCTAAAATGCCACCTGCATTGAAGAATTAAGTTAAAGCAGCATGGCAAATAGTTCATTCCCCACCAGAGTTTTAATTCTGTCTGGGTGGGACCTGGTGCTGCTTTTGGGTTGAGCTGCTCTCCAGAAATGTCACACATGGCAGATTTGCACAGATTTAAGAACATGGATGACCGCTCTAATTATTATAATTCACAGGAGGACTCCAGGTAACAATGGTCCTAAGCACTGAGTTGGGTTGCTTAAACAAATGTAGCAGCTGGTTACTTTATGACCCTCCATGTGTTGTTTATCAACCAAAAGCACACAGAGCAGACGATCATGCATGAGTAGTTCTTTTTATGTGCACTTCTATGTCCCTTGTTTATGATTATGATATTTTAATGGTTAGAGAAATGAATGTTGTTCTCCCAGATATTTACAGTCACTGTGCCGGACCATGAGTCAAGTCATTCTGATTATGTTCCATGTAAAGTGCATTTGATGTACACATCCCAGGGGCAGACACATTGAAACACACACACACAGACATGCACACACACACACACGCTACCTGCCCAATAATGCAGAGACAGGAAGGGAAGGAGAGAAAAAGGTAAACAGATCTCTCTCTTTTTTTCTTTTGCTATTTCATTCTGTACGTGCTACTTCTTTATTTTCAACTCTCCAACTGTCTGTCTTTCACAGTATCCTCAACCTGCAGGTCATAGTTATGACACTTCAAAATCACAGTTATTCCCAAAATGTCACAGGATGAAATAACAATCAACACAGAGGCCATGAAATAAATACAGAAATGTATGCGGAAGATAAGAAGAGCAGGGCAGGAAGGATAAAGTTAGATGCAGATCTATGCCTTGAAAGATGAGTCAAAGACGGAGCAAAGTTTCAAAAACACAGATCCGTCTGTGGTTATAGATAGATGTAACGTCACCAAAATCTTGAGAGAACACTTTTATGTGATCAATATAGCTTAAAAAATCAACCTGAGCTAGTAATATAGAAAATCTTGCTGTTACACTGTTCAGTCTTGGTTCAATGACAGCATACCACGGAAACTTTGTCTTGCATCGTTGGAAAGTTTTTCTGTTGTGAGTGCTATTCAGGAGCGGTGTATGGGTTACTGAAGGACAAGTAAATAAGATGTAAGACTGAATGCACTGAGAAGAAAAAGAATATAAAACTGTTCTCTACCTCACACTGGGTTTGTCTGAGGTTTTCCTCTCGTCTGAATAGTCTTATGCATAAAATAGTGTTTACATAAAAAGAGGGAAAATGGCTTTTAAATTGTATGTCTCCATATAGACATCTAAGTGATATCATTGAAATCTTCCAGTGGTATCAAGTGAGCTACAGGGTACTGCTGATCTATCATCCTTTTCAGCCATGGCTGCACCGTTGCTCTATATGGACTTCTCTGTCATTCAGTCCACCACAATGAACCAGACAAACATATCGGTAGCTTTTGAAATTTGGTGCAGATACTCACAGTACCCAAAGAAAGGATTAATCCTAACCGGTGAGTCTGTCACTTCTGGTTGATATTTGTAGTTTTGGGTAAAATGACTCCATGAAACTTTTGGATGGATTGCCAAGGAGTCTGCCCAATACTTTCATTTACTCTTCAGCATCATTTATCTTTTGATCTGATGCCATCAAGTAGTGATATTTCCATCAGTCACAGCTGTACTTTATATTTAGTGCTAATTTTCAAACACAATACACCATTATGACAAACTGCTTTGTCAATATGAGTGTGTTAGCAAGATGATGTAAGCGTTTAGCTCCTACAGTAACACCTCTTTGTCTGAGGAGCAACTGAAAGAGCAGCTAATGTGATTTAAAATAAGCTAAATTTAAAAATAAGAGGCTTCACGGCTCAGACAGGTGCTGCACACTGTTCAGAGTATATTTCATAATTTTCACCTCCACAAGCCTCAAAACAGAACAAAACTACCTTTCACTTAAATTATTCAAGTTTGTGAGACCAGCTTGTGCACATTGTTAGGTGGTCAGGTGACCTGATGGGTCATTTCAGTGCTAATGCCACATTATGTAGCATTTGATACTGACAAAATGAGCACACATTTTACAGCACATAAAGCTCCGTCAGTATTTGAAAATAAAGTCACAAACTGGTGGGTTTTATTTCCCTGGGTCATTATTATCCCCAATGTGTTTACTTAACACTATTTTTACATGATGTACAACGCCAAGGGTGCAGAAAAAGAGCAATCTAAATTGAGTATAAATTAACTCTGAAAGCCAATAAATGCAATGATGAGTTCTCCATCTTGTAAAAGTAAGTGCAACACACACTATGGAGGTCCGTCTGGCAGTGAGAGGAAAGATTTTTTATTGTAGCATATAGTGAAACTAATAGCCTTCCTGTTATGATGGTAATATTTGAGATGGGGCTTTTTTTGCAACAGAATTAAAATTAATGAGCTGTCCCACTTTGACTTTATGCTTGACTGGGGTGAACGGTTTGACCTGTGTCAGTAAATTGTGGATTGTCCAGGCAATATATTTCATCTGTTTACACAACACAGACAGATAAAGCAGCCCAACAGGTCAAAGAAAGCACTGCAGATGAGGAATACAGTTAAGGAATCAGGATGAGGGGATAAAAAGGTGGAGTGGTGAGGGCTCAGAAACACACAACAGAGGTGAGACCTGACAAATTGAGATGTCCAGACAGCAGGAAAATTATGATCTGACAAGATACAACGGTGCTTCTTTGACACTGTGCTACATGATAGATCACCCTTTTAGAATTATTACAAACCTCACTGACAAAACAAAACTGCCTTTACATGAAAGAAAGCTTTAAAAAAATTCAGCTTGAAGAGACCCATTAGCAAGCAATTCTTGATAACACTCCTCAACCGAGCAGAGTGAAACTGAATGAAAATCAGAAAGCTCATTATTGACGATTCTGAGCAGCGAGCTACAGCAGATGACATTCAATCACACAACATAAACAAGCTTTCTCTAATGCTTTTTCTCATCTCATTTTCTTATACACAAAACAAGCAAAAAAAAATCCTGCAGCTCAGTTTCAGTTAGTCTCACTTCGACTCTTACCTGACGCTCTGTATCTGTAATATATCTGGATCCGTGGCATTGAGGGAGGCCACAAAGCTGCCCACAGGGACGTTTTCCATCTTGGTGACTGTCAGGGGATCGGGGAAGAAGACAGGGCCCTCGTTGACGTCCATGACTGTGACATGGACAGTTGCAGTGGCGCTGGGGCCATAGCCGACATCGGGAACCAGAGGATCCTCATTCTCCACTTTGATGAGTAGTGTGCGGAACGCCGTGGCCTCGTAGTCCAGAGGCTGAATGGAGAAAAAGATTGGTAAGGTAATGGAAGGGTGATCATGTAAACTAGTGCCTTATAGAAAGTCACTTATACTTCACCTTGACAACAGATAGCATTCCCTCATTGTTGTCTGGGTTGGTCTGGATCTCAAAGCTCTGTGTAGGATCTCCACTTATTATCGAGTAGATAGCTCTCCATGCCTCCGTGGCTGGATCATCTCTGTCATCTACTGTCAGGTTGACTACCACCCCCGTTGAGCCCTCGTTCACAGACGCCTCAAACTGTTATGACAATGGTGAGGAGAAGGATAAAAAACTATTAGTAAAAGAGCACAGACAATACCTGAAAAGACATGGGAGAGATTAAGACTCTTTTTTTTTTTTTTTATAAGG
>OMNW01009325.1:36599-49551 GCA_900303245.1 Selene dorsalis
TGCCTCCGTGGCTGGATCATCTCTGTCGTCTACTGTCAGGTTGACAACCACCCCTGTTGAGCCCTCGTTCACAGACGCCTCAAACTGTTATGACAATGGTGAGGAGAAGGATAAAAAACTATTAGTAAAAGAGCTCCTTTATAAGGAGCTGATTTAGGTGTTGTACGTTTAAATGTGTGTTCAGACTGAATGTGAAGTGAATGCACAGTGTTAAAGTTCTGCTCTGCCCTCTCCTCACTCCTGGGTGTTTTCATTGTGTTCCTCTTCCTGGTGTTTTCTGTCTGGCCTTGGTTTGTCTGGATGTGCTGGCTGTAGCTCACATCAATTCTCCTACCTGTGTCTGATCAGTATAAAAACATGTTTTAGCAACTTAAGAAATGTCCAGCTGAGAAAAAAACAGGTATAGCATACAAACATATAGTTTGAATGTTTTCATCGCTTAAGTGTTGCTCCAACAGGCCTCTGGCATGACATTTTCTCAGCTGTTGAGCTTCCTCCCTCCTATACATAAATGCACTTGAGAGCCACACACCCTGCAGATCAGCTGATTGACAGCTGATTTCCTCACTGATAAAGGAGTGAAAATATTCAAAATATATCACATGTCCATGCTTCACAAAACTGGGAGGACAACAATGTAGACCTCCTGCAGGTAATACACTGACTGTGGATTAGTACCTCATACAATTCCACATCAAATAACCACAACTGTGACTTTAAATCCCTGCAAAATCTGAAGGCAGCAGGACATGACATATTGATGAATCTACCGCCATAAAGCACAGGTGTCCACTGTTTACCTTGACTAAATCACATGGAGTTGGAAGCAGGCTGCTACAAAATGAGCCCACACACCACAACAACTCAGTTTAAGTGGTTTATCAATCTCGTGAGTCACTGCCTCCTTTCCTTTCCACCACTTTTGCTAAAACAGTCGTTTTAGCAAAAATGGAGTTTCATGTTATTCGTGAAACACATATCAGTGCAAATTCTGCAGTGTCGCATTTTAAGATATGATGTGACAGCTTATGTTATTAGAGACAATAGAACTGGAATTGAAATAGTCAGATTGATGTGGCCACATCAACAATTTATTATTATTTTTCTCTTTTTTTTTATTCCTATCATCACTGTAGGAATAAATAAGAAACCACACCACAACCATCTGCCTGGATGTAGATTGCCGTGCTATGTCTTTACATCATGTTGCACTGCAGCATCCAGATGAAAATGTGATTTTCAGAGGAACCAACTTTTTGTTTGTCGAGCTGTTGACATTGTGCATCACTGCTATGAACAGCATTGATGAGACTGGCTTAGTGTGAGTGCATTTGTTAATCACTTCTTTATTAATTTAGCCATTGTCCTTGGCATGTCTCTTTTGTGCACTGAAGGCCTACTGCTTTGCACTTGTTGTTTAACAGCCATATGTAAAGAGTGTCTCTGCTGTCATACGGCCAGCTTTTTAGTAAATGAATTCACTCTCAGAAGCTAAAGCTAAGAAGAGGGGAACTGCTGGAAAGAAAAAAAACAAAACAAAACCAGGAAACAAACAAAGTATGTAAAGAAGTTGTTGATATATTGCAGTCACATTCTGCAGAAAAATCCAAGCCAAAACATTTGCCTAAACATTAATTCACAGGACAGTAAATGCCTTAATCCATGGGCAAACAACACACAGCAAAATACACACTATCCATGTCTTCCATCACTGATTCCTCAGAGTGCATCTCATTTATTTTTCAGTTCCAACCACTCCCCATCTCTCTGCTAATTGTTGTCAGTGGGCCTCAGTCAGATTATCAGTGCAGTCTCCCACTAAAGACGACATTGTGAACCCGGATACCCTTGCAGAAGCTACAGGAAGCTAAAGCAATTTTGTGACTGTGTGTATGTGGCTTTGTGTCAGGACCATTATGGTGTCGGAGCTTACAGTGTAATCTTTCCGACACAGAACACTCTGTTTAAGGATAGTGCGGGTCCAGCCTAGATTACTGCGTCTCCTGTCAACCCACGGTATTGTTGTTTCACAGATTACCCTTTTACCGCCTTACACCGCCTGGCTCCATGCATTTATCTGAAGAGAGACAAACATTGATTGCTTCTCTTTCTTTTCTTTTCTGCCTTTTGTTATTCATCCAAAGCTTGGTTAAAAAAACACACACTTTGAACCATTCACAGTCATTTAGGGCACAGAGGATGGAAACACAGTGCTCTTTAGTAGGTGGTTGTGTTTGGACCCAAACAGGCCTTGTTGGTCCTTTTGTGATCCCCACCTGCAAGCTCCCAGTTTAACCTCGTCCTACATGGCCCCGGCGCACACACTGAAGCACATGAGCAATGTGATCAGAAACAAATGCAAGTCATTGGCATTGCTCTTCACCCTCTTCTGGACTCCAAAGTGCAGATAAAACACACTTCAATACAACTTCTGCAGGCTGTCTCTCCCTCTCCATCTCACACACACACATCCACATGCACACAAATAAAGTACAGTCACACAGACAACAGCCAGGCAGATTGGGTTTAATCATGTGGGGCAGTCATGCGGTTGGAAGAAATGCTGTATTCTGTGTGATGTGGCCACTGGGCCCCTGCCCTGCCGCTGATAAGGCCCCAATTCCACCTGGAGCACAAAGCCACCAGTCACCTGAAAGACTAGGAGGAAATGACTAACTACGAGGCAGAGCTCTTGGCCTGAAATGACTTAAAACGCATTGAGAGAGAGACAGAGAGACAGAGAGAGAGAGAGAGAGAGAGAGATGGCAAAAGATGATGGGGGGAAAAAGTGTCTACCTTCAAGTTTGCCATCATTCATTAGCAGACCAAATACAGACACACACACAAACACACAGGATGAGAGAGAGATACACTCGCACTGTACGGTGGATCAATGGATGGACAGACGGATGGACAGACGGATGGATGGATGGATATGGACAGAGTTGCCATAAATCAAAAAGCATTTGACATTCCAAGGAGTAAAAACACAGTGTGGCATTGATTTTCTGTTTCCTGTCTCCTTTATGCCTGACTTTTCAATAATCTGTCCCATAAATCTTCAGAGTAATGCCATGCTGCCAAGAGATAACCTGGTGTTAGTCATTTCAGGCACAACACCCGAGGAAGAGAAGCTAAATAAATGGATAATGTCAAAGTTTCAGTTGACAGTTTCGTCACTGTACATTTCATTTGTTCTCTTCTAAACCTATGACTTTGATGCTGACTCATGTTCGTGCGCATATATTTTGACCTCTCTTTGCTTTTCATGTGAACATGCTGCAGAAACACAACATTAGCTGAAAGTTTATTTTTGCACTTCAAGGACAAGTACATTTTTCAAGATCACACCCTGTACGTTACAGCACAGACATTTTGAATGTATTTTTCCTCCTGCTCTAAGCATCCTGGTGGGTATTAATACCAACATAAACATCTACTAGGACTTCAGACTTACTTCTTTGTCTCATCCATCACAGTGAAGTCTTGTCTGCATTCATTTATGTCAAAGATTCATTATTGTTACGAGGTAATGCAGGGCAGAGTGTTTATTTCAAATCAATCTGCACTTGTGCTACATTACTAGACAACAACACTGTAACATTCACAAAAGAGTAGATGCTGACTTGGCAATCAGTGTAACAGATGAGACGGATCAACATAGTTCTGATTGATTTTCATGCGACAGAGAACTGAATAGAAATGAATCTCTCTGAAGCAGCAGGAAAAGCACATCCAAATCCTTAAACTGCATGACATGCATTACAAAAGGGTCAGAAAGTGTGTAAAATATGTGAACTGGAGTTAAAACCTTAAGTTTGATACTGCAGTAAGCATGGCTGAATAAATATTTACCCCATTCTCATATCTTTGCAATTTCCTGCTTCACACACGGTATATCACTTAAACTGTATTCGTCACTTCAGTGGATAAGGTTGTAAATGACACGGCCGGTCTCAGACTTTGCCCACTCATGTCTCATTTAAAAGGAATAACCAGGGGCTGGTTGCTGATTGTGTGAACAGATCCTAATGAGCACAGCAACTTTTCACTGCTACAAGATAAGTTTTAATGAGAACCAAATAAAAATAACTAAAACTAAATCTGGGCTCAAGAATCTGAGCTGTGATTATTGTACAATTACTTCAACATGCATATTGTGGATACACATTATCTCATAAGGTAATCAAACCTTCATGCTGCAGGTTTGGGTTTTACAAGGTCTGAGATGTTTTGGTGAAGCTGGAGGCATTACTGTGGCAAGGCTGGTCTGACAGTCGGTCTACCACTTGGATCTGTGCTTTGACAACTGGGATGGGTTACCATCAACCAACCTAACCACACCTTCATAGTCATAAGAGGATGTAACCCATTTGATCTCCCTGAATTCAGTGCAAAAAATACATTTAACTATGTTTTGGGCTCCAATTTGGCAGAATGTTTTAATACAAAACCTGAAGTTGTAAACATTTGCAAGGTGAAGCGACACATCTGAGTGATTTCTGAAAAGACAATATAATGTCACACAACCTCCATCGTGACACTGTCAACAACCTTCTGTGTGCCTTGTATCGAACAGATGGAGGTGCAAGGGGAGCCTGAAATTCTGGTAAAGAGCTTGAGAAAGAGATGTGAGGTTGTAGAAGAATATACACATCTGTCAGGTTTGCCGAGTAACACTAAATGGGCTCTGGCTCATTAAACACTACTATGGAAATTTCTTCTTATTTCTTATACAGGTTTTTAATTTGTCTTTCATTGCCAGATGGCATTGTTTGCCTGTTACAAACCACTTACCTGGGGGTTTTTCTTCTACTCGTGAAAGAAAGAAAGGAAGGAAGGAAGGTAAGAAGGAAGGAAGGAAGGAATCAGCAGATTTAAGAATAATAGTGGTTGTTTTGAGTGTGATACTTGATGCTATAAATCATCAGATGCTCACCATATTCTTCACCCCACACGCACTCACAGACGCACACACAACCTGAGATGAATGGAGATCAACTTATTCCATTCCGGGATGTCTGTCAGTGTTTTCATGAATACAGATGGCAGCTGGGGCTGCACTGACAGGTAGCCAGACAGACAGTTGAGCAGCTGTTCATTTGTCTTAATGGAAAGTACTTTGTGACACGTCCCTGCTGCCCCAAATATTTTCTCTGACATGGAACACATACCCGCAGCCCATCACATTCAATCTCCCAACACAAGACCTTTTCTGCCCCCAAGTAGCTCCGTTGCCACATCACAGCATGGACGCACTGCAAGACTTGAAGTGTGTCATCCTGGACATGTTGGCTGCTTTCTCACTATCTCTCTCTGAGTAGGTTTATCACTTTTTATCACAGTCTCTTGGTCCTTCCATATTTTTGATCCTCCCTAGACGGTAGATAAATCCTATCACTCGTTCTAGAGGAAAAAAATCATACACAAATGTCAAACTCTGAGAAATAGAGACATGCACCAATTTTACATTTCTGGGCCACTTTGTAATGAAATACAAAAGGTCGACGTCACAGAGATAAAAGTCAAATTTAGAAAGAAATCCCTGTGAGTTTAACATAAATCATGTACATTTTCAAGCAGGTACTTGTGTTTCCTTTATCTACTTTCAAAAGCAGCTTAACTCTCAGCAGAGTGTGGTGAAGACAGGAATCTGTGAAAAAAAAACACTATTTTCATGGTACCAGCATGAAGCTGAAATGAAACCAAGTGCACATGATCATTCATCTTCCCACACAACCCTATACAGTGTCTGTGTATGGCAGTGGCAATTTACCGCTCTGTCTAACCCCCCACCTTGCTTTTTATCCTTCCCCCTGTCTTTAATCCCTCATACAGTAAGTGTGCCTGGAGAGTTAATGAGCTTACCTGTGTCTTTATTAAATTTTAACAGCTTCTGCTCAGGCTGTTTCCAAAGACAGATTTTCGATGACATTCGGCAAAGCCTCTTTTCTACCTTTGCAGAACACGGCAGCCCTCATATTTGTCAGTGCAGACGAGTTAAGAAAAAAAAGATGGTAAAAAGAAAATAATCTTCAAGCAATACAGCCACACAGAGTGTTAAATAACCACATGTTTCAAAAGCACTGACAGTCATTTTAGTGTTACAGCTGATGTATTACATTGGCTTTGGATAGTCCCTCTTCAGTGGTCAGATTGGAGTGTTGGGAGTCCTTAACTCTCTGACAACCAGCAATCTGACACTTAACACCTACTTTCTGTCACAGCTCAGTGTCCTCCCCATGAGAGGTGCAAGTTTCCAGTCTTCATATCAAAAGGTTTATCATCAGACAACCGCTGCTAAACTGCACACCATGAATAACTCTATGAAGAAAGTGCATCCTCACCTTTATAACACCTTTTAAACCTGTGCAGTTTGTGATCAGAACATATCGAGAGAGATATAACTGGCAACTGTGGACTTTACATGTACATCTCTCATCGAATATTTCATTTCAACACAATAAAATTCTAACATTTTATTATATAGGCTATCTATCAAGTCAAGAAATTGATTGTTTACTTTTTCACTGAGAAGTCAACTGTCGTAATTTTTTGATCTGCTTTTTGATCACTGAAAATACATCATCACACCCTTGAAGCTCTTAATCTTAATTGGTAGTCCTACTTGAGGAATGTTTTGATCTATACTGGACTCAGTCTTCATACCATTGTGATAAATTATACATAATTTGAAAACGATGCCACAGCAGATCTTATATATAAAATTCTATATAGCTTGTAAAATTAAGAGAAGACAAGGGTCATGATTGTAATCAAAAGAGGAACAGTAACCTTATTATTCAGGATACATTGTTTTAGGGCTTGTGCACTACAATAGGAGTGTTGCCAGTGACTGATCTATCAGGCTTTTTAGCCTTTTGTATACTTTATTTGTCATGGTAGGAAAAGCACAGGTGTTACCAGTAACACCATCTGTGTCTGCTTTGTGTCTCAGTAAACCATGACTGTGGCAGTGAGGCAGCATGCAGCACACCAGGATCTGAATCCAACTCAGTGATCATTCTTTTCATGATTTACACCTTTGTTCTACCTGCTGTGGCATCTCTTCCTTAAAGAGATTTCTACTGAAATTTTGTTTTGTCTCGAGTTGTCGTCTTTGTCAATGTGTTTTTTTTTGCCTCAGCATATAACACAAAGGTACATTACTGCAGCCACCTGTGGCAGTAGTATAGGTCCAAGAGGTCGGCCATTAATGAGAGGGTCAGTGGTTTGGTCCTCGGTCAAGATACTGAACCCCAAATTACCTCTGATGGATGGTACACCAGAGAGCATGTATGAATATTTTGTCTGAACGTGTGAGCGAGTGGATGAACAAGGCAAGTACTGGAAAGTACTTTGAGTGGTCGTTAAGACTTAAGCAGCAGAGAGTTGCTATTAATATTGTTATTATTACACCAAGTATGTATTAAGGTATTAAGATATTTATTGAAGTGTTTCAATATAATCTAGGTTTTTGACTTAATCAGAAATTTAGCAGAGTTTATCTCAAGGCACTTTTTAAATAGAGACAGAGACCCTCCCTTCATAAAAACAATTCCCATCAAGAGCAAGCACTTGGCAACAGTGGAGAGGAAAAACTTCCTTCCTTGAGGTAGAAACCTCGAGCAGAACCAGACTCAAGGTGAGCAGTTATCTGCCTTGGTTCAGAGAGGAAGAGATGGAGCGAGACAGAACTGAAGAAATGGCCGCAATAAAAGTAATATTAGTAGTAATACTAATAATGATGGTGAGAATAGTAGTAATATTATGGTAACTGTATTCATCTTAATAGATGTCCACAAACTCAACCTGGTTCATACTACAACAATAAATAAATTCACAAGTAACAAATAAAAGATAAAATACTGAAAAAACAACATATATATGTACTAGAGATAACTCAGTCTTGTCAAGTCACTGCAAGGCTACTGCTTTATTATTGTTAGGATGCTTTTTTGTAGTTTACAAGTGCAAAGAACTGATAAAACGTCATCAATCTTATAAGCGGGCTGCTAATTAACATTAAGTCTGACATAGCTGGCAAATTACCAAAAAATGGCATTTGATGAAAGGATTGAAAGCATTGAGCGGGCAGGTCCTCCGAGAAAATAGAAAACTGTGAAAAGCTCACCACCTTTTCAGATAAGCCCACAGTGAGTGTGTGTGGAGACAGGCAGCTGGCCTTGAGATGTTTAACTCATTAATATTCCTCAGAGGAACCTTGATACTTGATAGACAACATGGCTTGCTACTTCAAGTGGTCCCTCACAATTCTTTCTAGTATGTCTTCAGCCTTTATCAAAAGGACGGAGGTGTCAAGAGGCATCACACTATTTGCATTTGAATAGAATTACCTAGTAATACCCTTCTTGGAATACCTGTTTTATGCTCCACTGTTGCTTGGCATGCAGTAATAACAATGTATACAGATCAAGACCAAATAAGGTATGAAAAAATAACTGAACAAATGTTGAATAATGACTGAAATGATTGTAAATTGCGCTGTATGTGCCGTTGATTTAATCTTGCAGCACTTTAAGATTATGTTTTAATGTAAGGTGTGTTAGAAATTAAATTAAATATTATTACTATAAATTTGTTTTTTAATGATTTCACAGGTGGTTTTTTTTCCTCCTGACCAATACATTAAACAAAGACCTGCAAAAGTGCCGTGGACACACTTACACACATCCTCCTCTAACCTGATTCATTTGTGTGTTCTCTGCATCCACACATGTTGTCAAACTGGTGCATATACAACTGTCCTTCGTAACCTTCCTCAAACAGTCAGACAGGGCACAAAATCCTGCCCCATCCCTTCGTCTTTGTCACAGAGATTTCTGGCCAACTATGCCACTGTATCACCCAGGGTAAACACAGCGTGTATCTCAGAGTTAGTGAAGCAATCATGCAAGGCCCGGACTAATCTGTGACACCCGTGAGCCATTCCCCAAGACAGACCAGCACTGACAGGGCCCTGCTGCCCTGCGCCTGCCGCTACACCCATCACCACTAACGTCTTTATCAGCAGGACAGATGGATTGCAGGCAAACATATTCTCCTGGTCATCATAGAGGAGAGAGGTAAGGGAAAAGAGGGAGAGAGGGAGTGCAGACAGAAAGACAGACAGACAGACAGGGATGGAGAAAGACAGCAAAATTGGGTGAAAAAAAGAAGGGAAAAAAAACACAGAGATTGGCTGTCAGGAAGTTTGAGTGACAGGAGTGATAAGGTCCATCATGGTCTTGTTATGAAGAGCTGGGGGAAATAGGCCCAGTCAGACATGGCATAGAATTAGCAGAGCCAGAGAGGAGACCAGACAGGGAGTGCTGAGGAAGAGAATGAAGACGGGATGAGGAGAGTGGACAAGGCAGAATGAAATAACAGAGAACACAAAAAATGTGAAGGGCAAAAGCTGTTCAGAGTGGGGCAGTGGACAACAGTATGTCAGTGTCCCCCTTAGATACCTGCAGCAACTGGTGCAAAATTTAACAGCCACAAAAATCCTAAAGTACAGTGTAACATCAAATTCAACACAGCACAAAATGTCCCAAAGACAGTGGACCTAAAACTAAAAGTAAACACACAGAGATAATATAACACCAGCTGCGATTGAGATAAGAAATTCATCAGGAGAAATATCCATTTTCTTTACAGGACCATACATATCTGGAACTTTCAGACAACAGATCTACCGAGGGAATCCGTATCAGTTTTTTCTTGTTTCTCCTCTTTAAAAAAAAGCAGGAT
The DNA here is from genome assembly GCA_900303245.1 of Selene dorsalis. Classification (NCBI taxonomy): domain Eukaryota; kingdom Metazoa; phylum Chordata; class Actinopteri; order Carangiformes; family Carangidae; genus Selene; species Selene dorsalis. The sequence continues at coordinate 46,353 of OMNW01009325.1, forward strand.
TAGCCTCTCGCTATAAGAATTAATCAGGTCTGAGCCCAATCCCCTACAGAAAGCACTCTCCCAGCAAAATGTAATACATTTTCCAAGTAAATAATAATGATATCTTAGCAGTGAGGATACCTTAGCTCGTGATTTTTATGATTTTAAACATGGAAGAAACATTACACAGATTCACTCATCCTTAAAATGGGCTAAATAAGGAGAAAGGAAATGGCAGTCCAGCATGCTGTTTAACTAATTATAAATCTTACAGGAAAGGCTTTAAAGGTCCCTTGTTGATGTGCAAATTTTCAATTTCTTTTTTGATTATACAGCAGTTGGAAGGGCCGTATTATTGTGTGAGTGCTGTTATAATACTGTGAAAATATCAAAGCACTAAGTCCATGGAGAAATGCACCAGGCTGTACCCAGAAACCTAGTCTTAAAATGAGCTGTCAGGATTTCTGTGACATTGTGATGTAAAAACTAAGCTCTTGCCACACTCAGCTGCAAGTCATGCCCACCAAAACCGACTGTCCACTCTGCAGGATTTGGTTTGTCTGAGTGTTTAAATGTAATCTGCTATGTTCTGGGTCGCTCAGCAGCCAGTAAGCAAGAGAAAAGGCTCATACAGTCCCTATCATGGTGTTAGTAGACTATGTCCTGCTGACCAGACCCGACATGGATACTTGTTCACATTAGCTGTGATTCAAACATACTCTATATTCTGCTTGTCCTGTATTGTACAAAGGAAGGACGACCTAGCTGTCTCGCCCTAATGGTACTAGAGGAAAGCACAAGTTCAGTTGGGACAAAGGAAGGTCTAACAACAAAATTTGTCTTTTTAAGAACAAAACTAAAGAAAACATTCTGCAAAGAAACATCTGAATCAGTGATCATTAGGTATCCACAGTCACCTTTTCATTTACATGTTGTTTGCTAATTGTACATAACCAATACTATCTTGTATCTTGTAACAGGGTGGTGACATGTTCCAGTTAGTAGTGTAGTCCTTGTGTCTCCCAGAAACACTGGCTCTTAAATATTAACTGCTGCCAGAGGCCTGAAGCTTCACAGCTGTGTCCTGAGTGGATGTCAACATACTGCCATGGCTCTACAGTACAAGAGGCTCCAAATAATGACTTTTAAAATAACACAAGTCAAATTGTAAAACATTGCAAGATGTGGTTTAAACTAAATTTCTTTCTTGTCTGTTTCTGTTTTTTCAATAAAAAACCAAAGACAGTGCATCTAATACAGACAATATTCAGAAGCTGAGAATTATTCCATTTCAAAGCAGAAAAATGTTGTTCACATGTTATGTAATTCCTGAATAATACAACTTCAAAAACTTCAACACAGAAAGATGAGGAAAAGAACAGAGTCCCTGGATCTAAGCAGAAGTCGAGTGGTGCTCTAAAGTTATGAATAGCTCTCTCTATGCATAGAGCTGCGGTAGGTACGTCTGAGGGAAAACAGAGGCCTTACATGGGCATTAATGTTAGTTGAATTCAAACAAAATGTCAAACCCAGCAACAGCGGATTTAATGAATAACAACAGGGTGGAACACATCTCCTGCACATTCATATGCCTGCTTATGCTTATTATTCCTCTCTTTGTGTCTTCTTTGTTGGACTTTTTATTACTCATCTTTTCATCCTCTTGTCTACCTTTCTCTGCTTGAGTTCAGCGCAGACTGGAAGTAGGGCTTTCAAGGCTTACATCTGATCTGTAGGAAGGTGGTGTATTCAGAAAAAAGCAACTCCAGATTTTTCCGAAGAGAAGGGTTTTGAAAAGACGTGAGTATTTAGTTAAATCATTTATATGGTGAAAGCTTGAGAGGTGCCACTGACACAGACTACGCACCTATACACACTCACAAACACACACAGACACAATATAATGGTGGTCATCTCAGAGGTCATAGATGATTTTTCAGCAGGTTGAGATCGGTCAGGGAGAGTGGAGGGTAGAGGATTTATACACAGAGCTTAGCACCTTCAAACACTTGTTTTTTAAAAGCTCAATTTCTCCACGCCGTTAAACGGATCTCTTCCTGCTGAGAAATGAGAACATTAACTGGGACACGGACATGGTGCACTCTGCATGGCCCTGCCGAGCCCTCTGAGCTGTAACATTTCACATCTGAGCTGCGCTCCTTACAAGCTTCCCTGACACCCCAATGCATCATGGAAGGACTGTAGGGGAAGTCTGGTTGGGGCAAAGCATGATGTGTCTCGAAATCTGACAACAGCTGTGGGCATTTCCATTAAAAACCACACAACTCAGTGTTACAACTGCACCTTAAGGTGCAAGGAGAGTCTTTTTTTTTTCTATTTTATATATTTATTTTTCGTACAGGACCCTTATTTTTTTTTCCTGTTTTCACACCTCCAGAGGTGAGAAGGAGGGATGAAGAGGAAAAAAACAGCCATAGTAGCAACCTTTGACAAATTCATCACAAGATGACACAAACGGGCAATGGATGCAATTTATTGTGTGTTATTTTCAGTTGTTTTGTACATGTACATGTACATTTTATTTTATTTTCTAGCATGACTCGCAGCCACCCATTCAGTCTATTAGCTTTTCACTAATACCCCAAGGCACTGCTGACTAAACAAACCCTCGGTGTACCATAACACATCTACTCCCACTCCTACTCACAGATTCCCTTGTCTTGCCTCTGCACCCCTATCACCCAGTTGCAATGACGCGTTCTTACATTTCACATACCTTATTTAAACTCATATCCACATCCACAGGGTGTGTGAAGTTGAGACATTGAGGAGTGGGAAAGAATTTCTTATAGTACAAACATTCACCAGGATTCAGAGATTATCTGAAGAGACTTTGGTGGTCAAAGGTCAAAGATCAAACGTTAAGGTTATGATGACCTCAAAAAACACAGTTTTGGCCCTTACAACATGGTTAACATAGTAATACCTTGAATGATCCTCTTTAAATTTGACACAAAGGTCCAATTACACTCAAGGAAGAAGTGATTAGTTTTGGTAGGTTACAGTGACCTCAAAAAACATGGTTTTGACCTTGTGAACGCAGTGGATCCAGAAATGTTTAAAGGACACCCTTTTGCAGAAATGTCCACTTGGGTTCAAGGACAAACTTTGACCGCATTGGTAGTCAAGGGTACAAATCGCAAGTGCATGACGCATTGAGGAAATTTCTTTAAATCTAGTACAAAAGTCAACTCTGTCA
>OMNW01009326.1:8496-21658 GCA_900303245.1 Selene dorsalis
AATTATATAATTTTAAATTATAATTTTCCCTGTTTCCAATGCGATGTTGACTGTAACAGTAAAAATAATAAGTTTTACCACAGAAGGAATTATAGCTAAATCTAATCATTACAGAGAAAGCATGTAATGGTTGATGGTTAATCAAAGTCAGGCTAAAAGATAGTTAGCCCCACCCAGCATAATAGTAACTTAGTAACTATAATAATTGGTAATCAGTCTCGCAAGGTATAAAGTTTTACACCTTGAAAATATGTGACAAACATTTTAAGAATCCACAACTTTAAAAAAAATTTTTGTTTTTCTCAATTTCACTGTTTCAGTCAATGCTCTGCTTTCTCAAGGCCGACTGGTTTTCTATTGGCTGTAACTTTGAGACACTTGTGACTGAAATTGAAATCACAGATTCATCTAGGTGCTTATGAATATTTTAGCTATTTACTGATAAATGAATATTAAATGAAGGATCGTGAATAGATTCACCTTGACAGATTTCAGTCATGTGCAGCTGCTGAGTTTCAATAATAAGTGTAACTGTTTTTTTTGTTTTGTTTTTTTTTATAACATCACAATTCCCACACTGACTAACAAAACAACTGACACATTATACATGCCAGTGTACAGGTAACAGACCTATCCAAACCTAGTTACTTGCCTTTAAGGGTATCTCTCTGGACCAATTATATGAACCCCATCAGAATTTAATCCTGAGTAAATGCTGTATACTTCACTTAGCCCATCAGTGCGTTGTTGCTGTCGAGTAAGTGGCACAATTGACTTAAGATCACACAAAACTGCTTACTCTCATTATAATGTAATCAATAGTCAATTACCAGTGAAGTAATGTGGGACCTCTGGGCCTGTAACCCTCTCTCTCCAAACCTAGAACCATCTCTTGCTGCTGCTCTTTTGATTAATGGCCCCATAGATTTTGGCAAATCAAGATTAAATCCAATAGATTTGTCTTGTCTTGTAATGCAATAAAGTGAGTGCTGCTTGTAAACTGGCTGACATATGGAGCGCAAACCCAAGAATTCCCCTCAAACCTTTTGGGCCACAGTGTCAGCGTGCAGGTGCCAGGGCTGCAGGCATTTAAGCAGCTCTGTCACTCAGTTCATTCAAGGATCACAAAACTGAAGCATGGGCCATGATCACTGGCTGAATCTCCCAGTTACCCGCAATTTGTCTCATTTACAGGTCATGAGTAATTTGATGAATGAACAGAAAATATTCCCTCTATAGGTTTTCAGTGACTTTGACTTTGATACTACCTGAACCTGAAACTACATGTATATCATTGGAGTCATTGCTTTTGCTTTCTAAGTTCCAAATGCATAGATGTGTATTCATCCAAGACAAATAACAGAGCACTGACATTAATATGCAAAATTTACAAAAGTTAAGAACATTGATTGTCAGGCATTAAATTGTTAACTTTTCTTTCTGATCTATCATTATTTTCATCCAAATGTCAATATTCTGATAAACTATAAACAGCTTTTAAAAGTTATAACAACACTTAAAGATGCAAAAGAAAAAATAATATCTTCAACAATGGCAATAATAACAGGCCTGAGCTGGAAGCAATGCAGGTATAGTGTGAGATAAGTGAGTGGTTATTTTTACAATCCTACACAACGACAAAGTGCAGTGTAAAAATTTTGTAAATGATATACAATCATAGTGTTTACTGCTGGGAAAACAGAAAATGTGCACGGTGCAATCCAGATCACCTGATAACCATGCAGTACTCCTCAAAGGTTTCCTTTAAGGCAACTTGGTTTCAGCTGTGGCATAAATCCAGACTATTTTAGGTATGAATGCTATCTAAACGGGCGTGACATTGTGTGCTGTAATAAAAAGAGATATTAAAATAAATCCTCATGAAGTAAAAGATGCAGGATTGCTTTTCTGATAGCCTCAGTTCTTCATACCATGCGTCTGTCTCACAAAGCAACTGACGCTGATACCAGAGTGTCTCTTTTCTAATATTCCTGGTAATCTACAGAGAAGTTCTGCATCCTCTCCACCACGAAGAAGCAGAGTGTTCCAGTGAAGCCCAGGATGATCATCAGCAGGAGCTGCCACATCAACAGGACGTAGCCGCTGTAGAAGAACGCCACTGCTGCAAAAACAGACTGACAGGGGATAACAGATTTTACTCTGATGTGTAATAGACAGAGTACTTTCACAAGACTGGACAGCGAAGAGGTCCTGCAGCAGCTAACCCCCGGAGATAGGAAATAACACTCACACTTATACAAACTAACAGATCCCAGTTGTATCTTTACGGTCAGATTACCACTCACTTAACCTCCGCCAACAGCAATCAGTCAATGACAGCTCAGCGACTTTAACTAGACATGGCAGGTCTGTCAAGCTTTGTTCTTTGGGCTCTAGTAAGAGAAATACTCATACTATCAACACCACAGGTTTGGTCTTAATATTGTTATGAACAAAATAACTGCCACAGTCAACTGTCAACTGAGTGATATATTAAGATAGAATATCGTTTTTTAGATTTAAGACTAATAGAAAGTAGGACATGACTTTATAGTCTGAGTCGTCTTGTCAGTGCAGCAGTATATATGATTTTTCATTTTAAACTGATGCGGTTACTTAATTTTATGATCCATCTACCCAATGTCTTTTAATACCCTGTACAAAACCAGAAACACAAGCTGTTGATGTTTTTATGTCCGGCTAACTAGGTTACTGTTTGCAACACATGACTGGCCACATTATTTGGATGGGTTACAGGCTAGAAACATAACAATAACTACAAAATCCATCCTGTGGGTTTCAGATGCCAGAATATCATAGTTTAACCAACAACAAGGCTGTCCTGAATGTTTGGTTTTAAAAAGTTTAGCTACTTAAGCTTCTTGTATTAAATGTGCAAAGCTAATTGGTTATTCCTTATCCTCATCGTCTTTTCTCTAGTGAAAATTGGAGCATATTGTTAAATATACAAACATTAAAGCAGAAATCTAACTACTGTGCTGCTTCACAAAGTACATTTTCACTTCCAAAGCATCCAAAGGTTATTTTAGTAATGCTGTATAATAGTGGATTATTAGAGTTAATTAGCTGGAATTAGCTTACTAACTGGGATATTGGCGATAAGAAGATTGAACAAATTTCAGCATTGAATTTTAATTGTTTTGTGGAATTACTCTTTTTCATTCATCAGACCCAAGCAGCAAGATGCAAGTGTTTGTTTTTACTAGACATACTTCATCAGAATTGCTATCATGCTCATTAATATTTATGAAAACGAAAAAATACCACAGTTTCTGGGGTTTATTTCTGGTTAGAGACCAATTTTGCAGGAAAGAAAAAGGGAGAGATTAGGAAGCATGTGTGGGTCTTGTTTTTTTCCTTTTTAATGGGGCTTCAGGTGAATTTATTTCACACTTGACAAGACAACATTTTACCCAGCTTTTCTCGGCTCTTCTAACAACGTCTGAGAATTGGTAACTCAGGATTACCTGGATGAATTTGAAGATGGCAAAAGCAGGCGTGCTGTGTTCCGCATAAACACGGCCTAATATGCTGTAGAGCTGTGTGTTGAAACAACTGTCCCCAAGTCCAAGCAGGAAGCTGCACAGCAGGGCAATGGATACACTGACAGAGAAAATATAGCTCTTATTAAAACAGAGCCGCGAGAGGCCTTCCTGATGTTCATGTTGTACGTTTCTGTTGAATTATCAGATAAATTAACTACCTGGGAGTTAGATATGGCTTCTTTTGGGAGGTGGTTTTTAACACCACAGGAGCATCATCTGGGATGTTAAGGAAGATCAAATAGAAAGCAACAAAGTGGACGACCATTCCAAGAAACACCACAGAGGTCCGTCTGAAGCGGTTGTTCTTACACAACAACCCAAACAAGCCTCCGCCTGATGAGAGAGGACATTAACCCAGAGACATTCAGTGACTTCAAATCAGTCAAACAAGTTTTTGATAAAGAGATGTATACTTACCCACTATTTCTCCAATGCCTACCACGATCCCAGAGATCCCAATCAAGCCTTTAGCTGCCTCTCCAAACTGTGTGGTTGCTCCAATACATGTCCCATACACTCCACTGTAGAAAGATAGCTCCAGGCCTGAAAAACAGAGGGGGTGTGCTGTAGATCCAAGCCTTCACTGGGGGGGTAAAATACTTAATATGTGAATGCATTCTCCATCATACTTACCGCTGTATGCCATGCAGGGACTCAGCAGCAGTACAGTTTTAGTCTTAAGAAGTTGCAGGATAGTTTCTGAACAGGAGGAGATCAAAAACACTGATATGAATTGCTAATATAGAATATATTCTTAGTGCAATACTCTTCCTTTACCTTTGTACTGAGCTCAGATAAAAATGCAGACGTTAAAGCCACATTTCCCACTGACAATTAAAGTTCAGTGCAGGTACAATGTGAAAATATTCCGCCTCAATAAGCCAAAAAGGCACATTTAAAGGCAAATGGTAAAACACCCAAGAGACACTTTTACTTAGGCGAAGAGGGAAATTCAGATTTTAGGAAAAGAAATCCCAGTAGGTTTGTTTATATATGCGAGTTTGCCCTTTCTGACATAAATCAGCAAGCATCTTTGCTGCGGTGATGGCAGGTGCAAGTGCAGCAGAGTTTCCAGTTGACAAACAGAGATATAATCTGAAATAAAGTCTCGCGCAGGCAGTTTCTGTGTACTCAGTTGTAACGCTAGAAGATTTTTATCCACATGAAAGCAATTTTCAGTTGAAGAAAAACAAAACTGCCTGTGACCGCCTGCTAGTTTCAGACTAACAGCTGTGAAATGTGGACAACTAGAGGTTACGTGCAGTATGCTAAATAACCAAAGGAACAGCAAAGCAACACCTCTGGAAGGTCTTTCGTGCTCTTTTCTCACTAGTTCTTATCTCAGCTGTGTCAAAATCTGTACTTCAGATCATAAACACTGCAAGAGAGAAAGTGCAGTTACACCACTGCATATGTGCTTTTACAGCCAGGCTAGCAGCACAGCCCAGTGGGCGGCAGTAACAGCTGCTTAATCAATCATTCCTCCACCCTGAACATCTCAATGACTACGTGACTGATTCCACTTAAATTTTGTATGGCCGTTCATGATCCCTATATGATGTATCCTAATGGATGTGGTGATCCTGAGACATTTCTTGTTCCAGCACGGCATTCACATTTGTGGTTTTGGGTGCAGTGTCTCCACAACTAGAACTGCTATGACATTTTATACTCATGCATGTTGCCCTGAGGATTTATATAATGCTAACAATGTTCTCACTATTGATCTAGTGCCATTGTCCTGGAAAAATCTACCTTTAGTTTATGACAGTTGGCTTTCCCGTCACCTGTAAATTATTTTGGGCTAATTAGCAAATGTTGGCATGTAAACACACTAAACTAAGTTTGTTAATATGGACATGATGATGATGTACAAAATCAGGTGTTGGGGAAACTGCTGTTTCTCTGTTCTGTTTTATTTTGTCTTTGCTATTGGTGTTTCTACTTGGATTGTACATCGCAGTCATGTCTGTTGTATATCGTGGTTTTGTGGTAATGACAACCGAATGTTTTAATTACATTGTGCATGTTAACACTCATTTAGGGTGAAGAGCTGAAAATTAGGAACAGCTATAGATTCTGTTTCTCTCATCAGTATCTGTTTGTATTGACCCTATCAAATAAATGACTTTTTTTTGTTTGTTTGTTGTTGGTTTTTTTTTGGAGCTTCCACTTGTAAACACATTCAATTTCATTTGCCATGCAAGATGTAAATGGGCAAATCCAAAGTATCTTTTCCTAAAAGCCGGTGATAAACAAGCGTGACGTTTGGAAACCATGGATGAAACTTACTGAATTCCGACTTGGCATCTTGCATGGCTGTGCTTGCTCTGTGCTTATACCTAAACAACAGAAAAGGAATCAATTTAAACTCCATCAAAGCTGAAGTGTAATCAGTAGAAATAATCAGTGCACATATGACACAGCCTCACTTGAGTGAAGAACAGGTGAAGAAATTTAGAAATCTAAGAAACTTTAGCTGCAAAGAGATCACAGGACTTCAACAGCCAAATCCCAAGTGAGTGAAAAGCAGCACTTCCACAGAAAATGACTGCTCCCTATAAGAATCCTTGTTATGCTGCCAGAGTTATACATGCAGTCAAACTCAGCCAGTACGCAAGGATCAAATACCTGCAAGTAGAAAATACCCAACACACCTTCTAAACACAATCTGCTACCATGAGACGAACAGAAACAGGCTGACAGAATACGTTTGGTCCAAAATTAGGACGCTAACAGGATTTCTATTTTAGTCTCATCGTGTTTTCCACAGAGATGATTTCCTGTCTGATAAAACCGTTTCGCATCTTTTCATCTAATGGTCATTTGATTGTTGATGCCAGCTATGTTTTTATTTTCATCTCTTCTGTCCACCTTCAAGTTGCAACAATGTGGAGGGCCATGTCTGGAGATGTTGAGGTGTTTAACCGCTGTCACTGTCAAAGGGAAAGTCTCCGTTCCAGATCTGCCTGATTGCACCCTACTTGTATGAAGTGCTACGATTATGCTTGACTATATCAGAATTGCAGTGATCCGGGAAGGAAAAATGCTTGGTGTCATTTTTGTGAAGGACAAGAATGGTGGAATGGAACTGTGGCGGTAACTCATCCTAAAACTTCCACGTAGGTCATGAAGCTGTTGTGTTATAATTACTTTGGTGGTTTACTTGTAGCTAAAAGGTCAACTAGCTTTAAGGTAAATTAACAATTTCTGTGGTGTTGACAATTATGCGTTCTTGTTGCATAAATCAAAGTCTGCTCACTTGTCTGTACCCTCTGTGTCCCCTGAGTGGTGGTTCAGACACTTTTATATATTCTGAGTAATTTCCGAGACTATGGGAAAAAAGGTGTAATTATCTAAAGGATTTACATCATGCGAGTGGAGAGCAGTGACCGCCCTTCCTCTTCAGAGAGTATCTCCTCTTCTTGATGGCTCTTTCTCAACACCAGGAAGCTGAGCGTGCCGAGTATGGAGGCGACCAACAGGGAGAGAAAGATGTTTTTCCTGCTGCTGTCTGAAAGAGGGAGATTAAAATAAACCGCTTTAATTAAAACACACCAGATATATTAACAACACCACGCTAGAGCACATTCAGAATAGCCAATCACTCTTATAATCCTCTTGATATTTTACTTTCATCATCATGTTATGTTTTTCAGTGAAGAGTCAAGAGAGCTCTCACTCAAAGTTAACCCTACCTGTTATCTCTGTTTTTCCATTCCAGTCCAGGTAAATGTAAAGATTGCCGAAGAACATGCTGTAGGTGAGATAATACTGGTGAAGTAAATGTGTAAATAACAAACATGACATTACATTTCATGGCTGCGGTTTGAAATCCTTGTATCTACATAACTGTGACCGCTGCCTTTACATAATAAAACCCTTTCAAAACCCTCACTTCAAGGTCAATTTAGTAGCTGTTTTGCTACTTTAAGTCATAATACGTTATCTTCATCGGAAGGCTGGATTTGCTCACTGGCATGGGATTACATTCATCTCTGCTTTATAGAAAGTTCCAGCTCATTGTTTAGCTGTCCATCCTGCAACTTTACTGTTCTGCCTCACTCTCATTACTCTCGTATCGTCACAGTGGCCAACAGGCAGCTCTAAAAACTCCTGTTCACTTTCTGCTCTGCTACCACTCTACTTTAGCAACGAGCTGGTGAGCAAAGCAGAGCATTTAGCAGCTAAAGAACCAGATATTTCCCTCTGGAGTCTCATTTCTAGAGACAGAGAACAGGGGTTTAAAAAAAACAAAAACAACTATGAATATTAGAGTAACATTTGCCAGGTGGCCATAGACTGGGACTCTAAATGATGATAATGTTGCTGTATAGCTGCTAGATTTGTAAATAAGAAGCTGTCTGCTCACAAACTTGTCATATTAACACAAAATGGTCGTTAAACATAAATTCTGTGTTCATAACTTGTTTCTGCTGCCCCCTAAAGGCCAAAAATAAAATCAGATACTGTTAAGTTTCGATGGATGAAGGATGATGGGAAAGCTCCTTCCATGTTTATTCACATGATGTATAGTAAGCAACTACATGGAGCTTGTGTTTAAGTTGCTGTGTCAACTGCTGTTTCCAACATCAAGAATGAATGAATGAACTCTGTAACTTTTCACTGGTGGTGAATCTTAGATAGATAAACACAATGCTGCATGTCTTACTACCATGGCCCTTTGGAGACACGTGGTTCTCACCCATAACACACTCACTCACACTAAGTTTCATTTTGCTCCCACTGATTTGACTGATTGGGAGAAAAGAAAAAATCATCCTCTAAAACTGTGTGACTTTTCTTTTTTCTTTTAACATTTAATCACAACACCTGCAGCGCAATTTGTTGTGGACAGTCGGACTTATGTGTATAAAACCTCTTGGGGCCTTTAAGAGCTTAAAATTTTGACCTTTAATTAAAGTGCCCCCGTTAGGACAATCATTGTAATTAAACACTGTGATGTCTGCAGAGCAAACATGTTTGATAGACAGAAAACACTGTGTATTGTCTTTCATATGTATTTTTTTTTTTTGTTTTGTCTTTGCTGGATCAAGCACTGACTTTATAAGCACAATAATCTGCATTTGTGCCTCTGAGGGAAATGCTTCTTTCATTTCCCGAAGCTGCTCATTTGCCTTTTGTGTTTAACAGCGCACTCCTGTAAAATGCTGTGATCTATTTGTCTTCAATGACATATCAACTACACTAAGAAAATGTAGATGCAATTATTCTGTCCCAAAGCCTTAGTGAGGGATAACAGGGGTTATTCATAAAAGATAACACTGACTGCTTTCTGTGTGTGTCTGTGTGTGTTTGCGTACGTGAGTGTGTGTCTGCAGGCTGTGAAGATTCATAAGTTTACTGTGGCAGGGATAACCACTGCGGAGTCAGATTAGCATTGCCCTATTGTGAGCTTTGGCACAGGTGACAGCCAATGTAATTATTATACTAATTCAATTTGCATATTTTAGCAAATACAAATTAGTTGTCCAAGCCAGTGTGCAAGAGCGTGTGGGCCAAATAAAAGAGATGAAAAGGCTAAAACTCCCACCTGCAGAACCTCCGGTTTAATAGGCTGTGTGTTTTCATATTTTGCAGAGAAACTAATGACTTCCAGGCAGATCCGATAAGTTGTGACACGATTTATTAAATATATTTTAAAATAAAGCATATGATAATACCCTGTCAGGCTAAGAATACAAACAGAAACAGAGTTTGGCTGCTGCAGTGAAGCTTTGGCTTTGATCAACTGGAAAAGTTGCATCAAACAAAATGAGAAAACAAAACATGAAAACACAAGGTGATGGATTGTGTTTTATTCACTGAATGTAATAATGGGAAGGAAATGATACGACACAGGTAATCTATCAGCAGCTAATGAAAGATTTTTAGAGCCTCGAATCATTTCAGAGAATCATATTCAGTATAATCCAAGTATTAAATTCAGTGTGGTTTAAATGAAGCTTTTCAGTGAAGTATTGCTATAGTCCTCTCCTCCAACAGAGGCCTAACAATCTGTTCTCAGAGCACTTTTTATTGTAATGATAATGGCTGAACATTCAGGGATGAGCTGAAACCATGGGAAGATAAATTTCTCCCTTTTGTTTGACTCGCTGCTTTTAATTCTTCCTGTTGCTAACCAGATATCAATTTTTGCTGTGCTCTTATACAGTGTATATGATTTATATAGTCCATCATCAACATAACTACTCCTGTCACGGGCTTATCAGAGTGACAGGCTTTGAGTTTTGAAACATTAACACAACAAGATCATTTTAATTTAAAAAAATATTTCTATTTCTATTTGATTTATTTTGCACTGTTTTTTCAAAAGATTTATCGACTCACTAGGGTTTAACATGAGCACTAGTGGCTGCGTACCTGCACTGTAAGAGAGCCCAAAACATCCCAGTATTCCTGTTGATGGTGGAGGCCTCTGAGTTTTCCACCAGAAACTGTCCTTGAGCCGTCCACAGCACTGTGGGAAAGTGATGGAGAGGAGGGGGGTCAGTCCGAGGGGGGAAACGAAATTAACCAGTCAGTTAATTGCCCACATGAAGTGAAAAATTATCTTTCCATGTTGGTATCTAATACATCCACCCCCAAAGAACACAGGGACGTGATAAAAATTCATCACACTGCAGCGATTTCAGGCTGCATCAAAATACAGCCCTGAATCATTTCTCTTCATTTTATTTTTTCTTGGTAAAACTTCAGCAAAGAGTCGTTTTCTCTGTATTCACACAAATGTCTTTGGACAAGCTCTAGGTGCTTCACAGTATTTACAGAAACAGCTCCTCACCCATTTAAGGTCTAATTTGGGATATAATGTTTATATGCATCATCACATCCCAGCCATGATAATCCCTGTATGCATGATTAAACACAATTTGGATTTTAACACAGAAACTGAGCTTGCATATAGGCTGAAATAACCAACAGGAGGCAAACAAAGCACAGTGCCGCAGTATCTTCAGCTATTGTTAACACACTGTTTGCTGCACAAATACACAAAAAAACAGAATAAACCGAACCAAAAGATAAACCTGTCAATTATGACTAAAAAAGTAGCATGTAAAGTCGATGTAACTGCCAGAAGCAATTAGTCAAATACTCAACAAATCAGAAAATGAAATGAACAACTATTCTGATGATCAACTGCTGATTGCTACACATTTCCTGGTTAATAGGAATGATTAACCCAGAAAACAACGAGCGCTGATTAACAATGAAAATAATCATTGGTTGCCTCCCTTCTGTAAGCAAAAATCAGATTTCATAAAGTTAAATTCCCAGTACCCTGATAAATTGGAATCAGTGCAACTACTATTAATACAAATAAAATATATTAGTAGACATTATAATTCAGGTTTCTCCTCCTTGTATCATAAGCCAAATAATCTTTAATATCTGTAACTCGCTGTTCTTTTGAGAATGTGCATGGCCTTTTAAATCCCCATATTTTGTGTTTACTGTTAGAAAAGAAAGATGGAGGTAAATAATACTAAAATAATAATATTCAACAAATCTTTCCTTGTGGCTTGCAGCACAGTGGATTAAGGAGGTACTTACTGGCTGCTCCTATGCCGATGAGCACAGAGGTGAAGTAAAAGGACCATGTTGAAGGCATGATGAAGACAGCAATGTACCCACTAGACATAAGACATCAGGAACAGTCAATAGAGATGTTTATTCATCTGGCAGCAACCTGTATGTATAGTAGTATATGATTACTATGGGAATATGTACCTGTAAAGCAGGCCACTTAAAAACATGGTAATCTTTGGTCCAATGACTGTAACCACTGTGGGTGCAAGTAAATTTGAGAAGGAAAATACTCCATAGATGATTCCAAGACTGTAAAGGGAGCAAAAAAAAATCAATATCGGGACTTCACATAAATATTGATCATGAATAACAAAATGCGTCTACTGCTGAGCTGAGGATGTGAGTGTGATTGACCTACCTGTGGTACCCACTTCCTGCAAAAGTGTCATTCTCCAGGCTTTTCACTACAGTTTGCTGAAATGAAAATAATTAATTAATCAAATAAAACTGGAAAGCACAGGGTTAGACAAGACAAGAGAGTCATAATTATGTCCTCATGTCATTCATCCGGTTTGATCATTTCTGACCGTTGGGGAAAATTAGAAACACGAGATGCACATGACACAGCTCTGACCGCCCCATTTCCCCCTTCACATCAGACATCTGCTGTTATATCTGAAAATCATAATAACAATGTCCAAAATAAATAACTAAATGAATAAATAATGCATTCGTTTCTGACAAGAAGTTATGCTGATCTCCAGGAGAGGTTATAAAACATACACAACATGGAAATGTGAGTTAAAAAAAACAACAAAAAAAGAGCATTAAAGTCACAAGTTTTATAAGTTTTATGTGTGTCAACTAAATATAGAAATGCACACTTGAAAACTTGGTAGTTACATAGGTATAAAAGCAGGAAGGGATTATCTTGGTGTGTTTCACAGAGCTGGGAGACAGGAAATCTGTGCCATCCATTAAAAACAACCACACTCCACTGTGAACTCCATGTGTAGGCTCTTCAAAACAAGCTCAGAGGAAAACACAGCGAACAGATGTTGGCAGGTTTGAATGAGTTACAGCTCAGTCATGTGGTTGTGTTTTGTTTTGTTTCGTTATGTGTGTGTGTGTGTGTTTTTGTTAACTTACTTCAACGTTCCCACAAGTGGTGAAGGCGGTGAAAATGAACAGAAATCCCACACCCAGAATCACAACGTTGAAAGTCCTTCTGTCTGCCATGGTGTTCCCTCTGACGCGTCCTATTAATACATGGTGAATTTCTCTTGTGCTGTCCACTCAACATGAGCTACAACTGTAGGACACGCTCTCGGATCAGTGCATGTTTTTTTCTCCAACAAAGTCGCGCCACTAAAGTTGACTTTACTGGCTGTTCAGTGACAGGTTAAAGCGAAAAAACAGCAGGAGAGGAGGAGTAGTGGAGTGGACACGGAGAGAAACAACTTCCCTCCTATCATACCAAGTACGCATGACAACTTGTGACTTCAATTATAATCACTTTTTTTTAAGATCAGTCGTCCTTTCTCTTCTTCGTCGTCACGGTTGTCGTCATCCCCCTGGCTCCTCTTCTTCTTCTCTTTTTATTTATGCGGTTTTCAGTGATTTACGCTCGGTTGTCTTTGCTGCCCCCCAGCGGCATGAGGAGGAACACACTCATCGACAGGCTGGACTGGACTTTAACATACTGAAATACAACTAATCAGTCTAACTCAGGTACAAATCTGAAGTATTTGCAGTTGTTACGTGAGTTTCCCTCTTTCTTTTCTTTTTTTTTTGCATGTTATTCTGAACATCAGCTCCTCTACAAATATTGCGTCTTTATGCATCTCTTGCACAGCTTGAGTTGCTCTACAAATTTGCGATTTGTGCACATGCAACATGCTTTTAAAACTTCATCATAAAATCATAAAGTACACTACCCAGAAGATTGCACACCTAATTAGACTGTTTTGTGATTTTATTGTGATTAGTCGACAGAAAATAAATTGTCAGTTTGATTAATCCAGTCATTTTTTATGCGAAAAAAA
>OMNW01009326.1:21678-55155 GCA_900303245.1 Selene dorsalis
ACGAGATTAGGTCCATTTATCTGATTCCAGATTGCGCTAAACCTATTTCAACTGTCATTTACTCTCATTAGTCCTACATCTGTTTTCTTTCATGCTGGGCCTGTGGCTGTGGTTCTGTGTGTGTGTGTGTGTGTTTGTTTGTTTGTGTGTGTGTGTGTGTGTGTAAATACAGTAAGACAAGACGACACACGGGAGATTAAATATAGGGCTAATGTGATGAATTATAACAGCCTATATATATTCTAATGCACAGCCACTTATGTGCAGTGCAGCCATTCGTCTGTGTTCATTATTAATTGCAGTCTCGCTGATTGACTGATAATCAGTTGCGATCTCAAAGGGAGCCATTCAAAAACTATAATTAACATCATGCCTGCGGTTTCAGTGGGATAAGTGAATCACAGAAAAATGGTGAGTACAATGACCATGACAGATAAAACACAACGGCTCATTCATTCATTCATCATTTTGCAGCTTGGGTTATAAATGGTGAACCTGCGAAAGATTTTCGCCGTGAGTTTGTCATAGTTACAAGAAAACTGAGAACGTGAATTAATTTCCTAAGTTATTGCAATACCCGTGAGTACCCTTAAAGATAAATTTAATATACATTATAACATATACGTGCTCTGTCCTTCATTTCATCCACGTCATAGGACAGTTGGAGATGTTTCACAAAATCCAATAGTTGGCGGTAATCACATCAACCCACATCAAATCCAAAACGCCATACAATGTAAAAGAAGAAAAACTTAGCCAATGGCCACTGACTAAAGTGCCACCTCTCGGTGCCTACTTTTGCTGCCACAAAAAAAAACAAAGGAGCGTGGCGAATCGAGAGGAGTTACTACCAGTCACTTCCGTGTTTGTTAAAAGTCCCATTTGTGGCTATAGCACCCAATTTGTAATTTCAGCGTAAACATTTATTTTGCGCCAGGCTTATTTGTCTGTATTATGTTTGCATTGTATTCGATATACTGCACATTCAACCGCTTTTATCGTGAGACAACTTTATCTGCAGTTGATTATCGTTGACGCATGCGCACTTCCTTACTGTCTGTCTGCTAACCGGCTGACTGGAACTACAAACGTTTTAGCGTTTTATCGGTAGGTAAAGTTGTACTGAATGTCATTTTACTACACCTACAGTTTTTTCTTTTATTTTGTATTTTCGTACGCGTAAACCTACGTTTGAGCGCAACTGTAGCTCTTGTGGACTTTAGACTTCCCCAGTATCGGGGCTCATCCTGCTCTCTGTAATCTCTTTGCCACAACCTACAACAGATTGTACACAATCATCATGGCGACGCAGGATGGTGGGTATTGAGGAAAATATAGCAGTTTTTCCTTCATATTTTTAGATTTGGCTTAAACGCTGTTAATGAAGTAACACTTACTTCTAACTGATGTGTTAATATACGATGCTATTGATGCGGTGCGATGTAAATTTGCGTCTATGCGCAACGTTATTCCCAAAGTGTTCACCAGTGTTGTCGCAAGCTAACGTTAACGCTTGCTAACATCAGTCAAATGAAACAAGGTTCCAGGAAGGCTACGGTTAATGAGAAACTTGAATCAATGTTGTATCTTAGATGTTTTACTTTAGCTGTTCATGTGCTAACTAAATATTGTTAAGTTACGAATGGTAACGACGGAGTACCAACATGTTGTGTTACGTTAACGTTACCAGTTTTGTAAGCAGTAAGGCCAACCGTATGACAAGAACCAGTATTTTGTGAGCGCATATTTTCGATAAAAAATAATCTTATGTGTATTGGTTGAGGCGTAGTCCGCTCTTGTTTAACCCCCCGTTTAATACACAAGTCAAATGTTGTCCTTGTGTGAAAAAAGTAAGCGATGGAAAGAACTAGAAAGACCACGAGAGAGAGAGAGAGAGAGGGGGAGAGCAGAAAAGCGAAACTAGACTTAAGTACACACTTTGTGTATTGAGTTTAGACATATTTACGCACTAATGCTGTTCATTGTGTGAATTTCTGGGAAATAGATCTTAAATTAATTGATATTTTCATTATTCTAAAGAAAGTCACGAGTAGCCAATTATAACTCAACTACTTTACAATAAGAAAGGAAACCACTCTTTTCTAAGGTAATGGCTCTGATATATATATAAATGCACATTTTAAAATGGTAAAAATACTGCATGAAGTCGAAAAATGCTTAATCACCAGAAAATTCATAGAGTGGTAATTCAACTTGAAAGGAAGGTGCATGTTTGAAGGAGCTGGGGTTTCCCCTGAACCTTTACGGTAAAGGTGGTAATCCCCTCAGAGCCTGACACAGCTTTATATATGATCAGTTTAGTTAGGATATTACTGTACTGTATAAGAGTCAGCTAGTGTAGTTTAGCTTGTTGTATTATTACTGAAGGTGGTCCATCTCTGCTATAAAGCACTGTGAGAAACAAAAAGAAGGCTATTTATTAGGCTATTAAAAGTCATAGAAACTGTTGCTATAATAGTGAGGATCTAACACTGTATATGACCTTTTAAATCATTTTATGAACACAAAAACGTATGATCAAAATTACGTTAGCGCGATAGGAATATTTGAATTTCTTCCTGTCAAATTATTTTAGGGGCTGCAGTCACTTGTAGCCTCAGTCTTCACCTTTTAGCTTATCTTTCATGTTGTGCTGTTGTGTTGGATGTTACTGTATTGCTTCAACTAACTGTATGAAATTACATATTGCAAAATGTTTCATTTTCACTTCTTTTAACTGTCCTGAATATTCTATCTATACAAAATATTAGAGATACTTTTCAGAGACCTAAAAAACATACAGCTAGCAGCTACACATAATTTAATTTACTGCATCTAATTCAGCTTCTTCTTGCTCTACTAGGAAGTGAAGAAGTCGTAATGGAGACTGAGGCAAAGCCAAAAGAAGTCGAGCCGCAGGGAGAGGATGCTGAAAAAGGTGACGCAGAAGCTACGTCTCACACAGATGCAGGAAACGCCACAACTCAGGACTCTAGTATTAGCAATGGGGACGACGCTGATGATAAACAGGAGACGGTGGACTTGAAGATTATCTGGAACAAGAATAAATATGACCTGAAAATTCCTGTCGATAGCACCGGAGCCAAACTAAAGGAGAGGATCCATTCCCTCACTGGTAAGACCACACAGTAGTTTACCTTAGACTAAATGTTACAACGTGTGCTAACAGTGAATCACAAAGAGTTTGAGCTTAATGACTGTCTGCCTTGGTCTTTTTTAGGTCTTCCACCAGCAATGCAGAAAGTGATGTACAAAGGATTACTTCCAGAAGACAAGACGCTACGCGAAATAAAGATTACAAATGGTGCAAAAATAATGGTGGTAGGATCAACAATAAATGATGTATTAGCTGTGAATACACCCAAAGAGGTCATTCAGCAGGAAGTTAAAGCTGAAGAAAACAAGAAAGAGCCTTTATGCAGGCAAAAGGTAACTTTAATAACAGTTCTGTAGAAGAGTGTAATGTTTATGGAAGTATGGATGTTAATTTTTAAATCTGCACTGTTATTACAGCAACACAGGAAGGTTTTGGACAAAGGTAAACCAGATGACATAATGCCAGCTATTAAAGGAACAAAGGTGAGAGAAGGTCGAGGAAGATCAACCCTCATTGTTGTTTGTCTTGTATTGACTGCCCCAGCAGTTCAAAGTGGTCATCACCAATACATGTTAAATGTATAACCAGACATGGTGAGCAACTGCTTTGTCTCACCAACAGGAACGATTACCAACAGTGCCTTTATCCGGAATGTATAACAAGTCCGGAGGAAAAGTTAGACTCACATTCAAACTGGAGCAGGATCAGTTGTGGATTGGCACGAAAGGTGAGATTACAGCTGCTCTTGGTTTGTTGAGTTCTCTCTAGACACTGATGATGAAATTTCCTGATTCTTTTTGTTTATATTCTTCTACAGAGAGAACAGAGAAAGTCCCAATGGGCTCCATTAAAAACGTAGTGTCTGAGTCCATTGAAGGCCATGAGGACTATCACATGATGGTAAATGTTCATGCTACTACCCACATGTATCACATATTTGTTTTATGAAAAATCAAATAGTGCGACTATGTGCACTCAGGTGAAAATGAGCTATACACGATGGCACAAATTGTTGCAATCTGCTATTTAATAAGCATCATGCGCTGTGTGCATTCTAAATGTCGGCTGCTGTTAGTTGCTTATTACATGCAGCTACAGTAGCAAGGATTTATGAAGTCAGGCGAGATGGTATAAATAGAACATTTGGGAGAGGTTGAAAGGAATTAATGGGTCAAACACAGGACTCTCCTGCGGTAGACAAGGGTTAAACCCCTGCGAGAAATCAGAAGGTAATACTTACTTATTTTAGTCTCATCTTAGTTGGCTTATTTTTTTTTATTCAGATGCAGTTTGGTTGGGTGTGGGCAGTAAAACTGCTTGTTTAGGTCTTTGGGTTAAAATAGACTATTTCACAGCATAAAGAAGGTGTTAGACCATGTGAGTTAAAGCCATATTGGTTACCCAACCTCAGTACAGAGAGTGCCTGCTTGAATCGAAATGCCAAATGCTGTACTAAAATATTTGTACATTTGAGTCATGTCACTGAACCAAGCAAAAAATTGTGATAAGCTTTGAATACATCACAATACGCAAAATTGCTGTAATTCACACAAAGGGACTTTTGTGTAGGTAAACGTTGCAGGTTGAGCCGGTGGCTGAAGTCACTGCAATGTGTGTACATTAGAGTGATGGGGTCATCATTTGCTGTTTTGGGTTGTGCAGTGGAGCGGTAAATGTCAGTGCCTTCTCTAGATTAACCTTTATGTCCAAAGGCAGTTCTGTTTGTCAGTGTCAGGGAGACAGAAGTCAGGAGAGAAGTAGCTTCACTTAGTTTATCAGGTAGTTTGAAAAGGGTCAAAATGTCTGTTTCAAAAGAGGAAAGGCTCAGTTGAATATTCTGTCACCTGAATGACTTCTTTATAAACTGGTTGTTTCACAGAAAGAGGACCTGTAACTATTATACACCAGCATCTTATATATCTCTCACATATTGATATTCTAATCATTTTATATGAATATGAAGTGAAATGAAACCAGAATGTTAAATATTACAATACACAGAAGTAATAGTAAGTAATTCCCATTCTAATCAGAGGAATAAGAAAAGTGATATCTGTAAAATGCTGTGAATTTCATGTCAGCTTACTTCATTTTAGCAAATATGTTGGTTTTAAACACTGCTGACTTCTGTCTGCTGTCAGAGGACACATTAAAGGGAGTTTCCACATGTTCCTGCTTCCTAGTTGTTGAGGCTTATCGCTATCACATGATAGGTTTGAACTGAACTAAGTAGCCAATACAATTGTGAGCAGTTAAGTGCTTTGCTGATCTAGATCAATGCAGTGTGAACACCTGTAGTGCAGAGACATTAGCTCCTAAAATCAGTGCATGTATTGTTTTGGTTCAACAAAGAGACATGACGTCAGCTGCTCGGTCAGAACATATTGCTGCATCTCTATGGAGTTGAAACTATAAGAGGAGGAGATGAGGGTGGTTTAAAATGTCAGTGGGCAGGACGCTTTTATTCCAGCTATTGGTATCAGTGATTCACCCTGAGGGAACTGCAGTATGAGTGGAAGTGAAAGTCAGTAGTTTATGGATTGCTGAATGGCTGTTGAGTGTCTGAGTTGAGTAGTGTAAAGGAATTTCTTTTATTTATTCATTGGAAGGTCTCTTGTTATTATAGACACACTCTATAACCTATTGTTTATATTTATAGACTTGTGTTTTATTTATCTTAGAAGAGATGTGACACCATGTGATGTGCTTACCATTGTGTCTTACTTTCATAGGCTTTTCAGTTGGGTCCGACAGAAGCTTCTCAATATTGGGTCTACTGGGTGCCTGCACAGTTTGTTGATGCAATCAAAGACACAGTCCTTGGAAAATGGCAGTATTTCTAATGTGCCTCTTTTTTGACAATGATGAACTGGGATTGAGAGGAGGAGCCAATGACAAATGAAACTGGAGTCAATAGTGAAGCTTAAAGAACTTCTTGGAATATATTTGAAGGAAACGGACGGATGCCTGTGGACTAATCATATTCTTTTTAGGTTTAAAGTGCACTATGTGGCAGCATAACATTTCTCAGCCCTGTTGATCATTCAAAGTTTGCAGCAAATCCAAGGGAAAACAATGAAACAATTGTACAGAAATTGCTAACACTTTTCCTCAGTTATTCTTAAAGAAATAAAACTTATTTAATGAAATAAAACCACTGGGGCAGTGTTGTTTGTTCTTGCCTATGTTCAGTGTTGAATCCACCCAGACATTTATTTTTGATCCATCTTGTGTGGAACCACAATTGTTGCACTTCTCAACAGTCCAGGACTATTTCTGTTCGCAAAACTGCTCAAACTCTGTCTGATTGCACAGCAACTGTCAGCGGATGGCAATTTTCTGGCCCTGGCGCAAATTCTGGATTAGATTGAAGTCTGGACTTGGCCACCACACGATCTTAACACTGGTCTTTTAAAGCAATTCTTGTGTAGTTGTGGTTTTATGTCTTGGGTTGTTGTCTTGCAGAAAAATAAATCTCCTGGGGTTTCTTGCAGTCTACAGCATATTCTCTTACTTCAATACAGCATGACTGATTGACAGCCCTCTATTTCAAAATGGGAACATTACACCAATGCCAGAACTATCCTTTTTTCCTGTTTACAGCAGGATTGTACTCAGTGTTTTTCATCGAAGTGATCCCTATTATCTCCAGTTCACAACACCATGGCACTGATGACAAACAAGACAGTACATTAAGCTCGTGCTATTTCTAATGTGTATACTTACCATGAAAAAACTTTTCCTGTGTCAGATGAAAAGTCTTTTTGGCTCATGTATATTTTCTTTAATGAAATGTGCTGAAGTCAGAATCCGAAATCATAGCTTGTAACACTTGAATGAAAAACCTGCTAGTAGCAATAAAACTGAAATATCTGCCATCGTGTTATTCAAACCTTCTTATCCAAATCTGTCAAAATCTATCTCAATTAATAGTCATGATTTTAGCGTAAATACTGGTTAGTTTCAAGGTGTGTGGGGGAAAAAAAAAAAAACTATCATTTAGTTTATGGTGGATATTCAGATCGAGAGGTGATGCTTTTACTTTGAAGGGTTACGGGTCCGGGAAGCGGGAACTTCTAGTTGTCACTTCCGGGAAAACACCGCCACCTCTTCCGGTGAAACATCACGCTTGAAGAGACGCGGGTAATGTGAGCCGTAGACTGCTGTGGACCACCGGGTAACGACATTATCAGTCCCTAATGAATAACCCGGAGAAGACACCCGCAGACAGGAAACGTCCTCCGCCCGTCAAGGTGCTGTCCGGCCAGCTGAGGACGGCAGAGAGCCAGGGGCCTGCCGGCAGCGGGGACGGCTACGTTATCAGAGCGGGCAGGGGTCGTCCTCTGCCGGTGTCACTGGTGTGGATGCAGGGCACCGTCCTGGAGGCGCATCTGGACCGAAACACCGTGTTACTGATTGATGAAACGGGGACGTTTGCAGTTCAGGGCGTCAACAACATCCCCAGAGGGAAGCCATGTTTGTCCCAAGGTAAATAAACTTTCCCGAGGTTGGTGTCTGATTCATGCACTCTAGACAAACCTGTTGATCAGCACTTCTTTATGGGTAAACCGATGTCATCTACTACCCCAATCATTTATTAAAAGCATTTTAATTTCCACTGAATAATTTGCCAATGATGAGGCTTTTGTTTTTATTCTTCCCTAACTAAATGTTAAAATCACAGTCAACATAACAATATCTAATAGGAAATATTGCTGCACCAAGATGAGTGTTAATGTAATGTGTCTACCCAACTTGCTTTTTACAAAAACTATAATAGGTTAGGTATCATAGGGCTGCACCTAAACACATTCTCAGTCAGTGACTGTAATAATTGTTCTAAATAGTTATAGTATAGTATAGTTATCTCACAAACTGATTTATCTACAGGCAGTGCCATGTGTGCTATACAAAGTTTGGATAAAGATGACAAAATCAAAAGAGGTGAATCCTGAACTGACCATTGAGAAAGAAACATTTGACAAGCTGTTAATTGGCTGGGTATCAAAATATTTGTCAGTTAATACTCTGTCAATCACCTGATGAACTAATCATTTCGTAGACCATAGACTGTATATAAGGTGTAGACATAAGCTCATGGTTTAAACCTTTGCTTCAATATTATTTTATACACTTTAATGACGAAACTGTTGTTTTTGGACCAGTTTAACTAGATAAATAGATTTATTAGTGAAACCTCTGTTTTCTTTCAAGTTTAGGAGAAAATAAAGGTTGATTTTTCATTGAATTATCAAGATCACAGTGGATTCAAATCAGTGGTTTCCTGCTCATTTGCTGTCTGTTTAGAGATAATATGTACATTTTTCCTTTTTTAAATTCAAGAACTGGTCAGTCTGTCTCCACTAGGTTGTTCTTTATAATACCCAGCGTGACGTCAAAATACGTAAATAGAAATATTTCCTCATCAGTAAATGATACCTTTCATACAGCAGGTATTAGAATTTACAACAGGTGTAACTAATAACACAAACCATGGCTCTGTGCCATGTAGGTGTGGCCATGGCGTGCAGCCTGTATCCACAGCAACTCGGTGGCTTGCAGCCATCGTTAGTGTTATTACTTGCACCTGTGTTTGACAGGATTATCTGCAGTGTGAAGTGTTAAGCTGTTACAGCTCCAACACTGGTGGTGTAACTGTGTTTTCCACAAATTCATGGAGGGTTGTTTTTTTTCTTTTTCACCTTATGGCAAAACTCCACCACTGCCAATTCTCCCTTGTTTGTATATATTATTGTTGAGCACTGAGACCACACGCTGCAGCAGTATATTGTCTCTCAGTCGGTGCATGATCCGTGGCTTATTTACATGAAAATTCACAGCAGCCAGTCCTGAGAATTGCAAATTGTTTCCCTAAAGCAGGCACATTAGGCCTGAAAATAATGACTGCACATGAATGAAAGACACCCACATCCCCCTGTATTTCTCTCCCATCGCCATCCCTGTTCCTTTGAATCCATTGTCACTGAACAATCCACCACCTGCTGCTGTTGTTACAGGCAAGTATGTCATGGTGATGGGTGTCATCCAGGCCGTCTCCCCGGAGCCAGTTATCCGCGCAGTGAAGATGGCAGACCTCTCTGAGCGTGCCGCGCTGCACAGACGGATGTGGAGGCTGGAGGTGGAGGACCTGCAGCAGGTGCTGCTGGCTGGATGACCTGCTGCTGGCTGGATGACCTGCTGCTGTTGATGTGCATCCAGCTGGCTGTGCAGCACATAAATGATTATTGACAAGTGAAAAACTTCACTCAGTGGGGCGGGGAGAGTGAGGATTCTTCAAGATGTCAGCTTTGAGATTCAGGAGTGACTCAGACATGAGATGGATGTGTAATTGTGCACGTTTTAATCCTGAAACCTGACACAGAAACAACATTTTCGGCAGCATTTCTTTCCATGCACTGAGGTCGGTGTTACAGGTAGATGACGACCTTCAAGGACCAAATACTAAATGCTTTCTTCACCTGTGATATGCTCATCTGTGCTTTTCATGTCCATTTACTCAAGTAAAACTTTGTCTAACACTTCAATTTCACTGTGTTGTATATAAATGATATACAAACATCAGCTTCTGTGCCATGTGATTAAACTTCCCTAAAATATGTATGACCTACTGTGTATATATTTATGATTCTCAGTGTGGTGCTTTCACTTTCAGCAGTATATCACTAATACTACTTAAAAACATCCAAGTACTTCTTTCATCACTGGTCCCAAGTGTGTAATTACTAAAACAGATCAAACGCAGGTTATAAAAGAAGCTTTATTTGGTGTGGTGCCCATTACACTGATAACACTAATGGATAAATGGAAAAATGAGTTGATGGATTAAAATAATAGAATCTCAACTGAACTCTCAATTTAAGGTTTTCCATACCTAAAACTTATTGAAAAGTAAAAGGTCATTAACATATACAAACTGTTTATGAAAAGAAATTAGTTATTTTTTTTTAGGTCAACTTATCTGAACACGTCTCTGATCAAGCTTTACACATGCTATTTTCATCACCGGTTTCAGATATCCTACTGAAAAGGTGCATAGCAGAGCTTCAAGAGTCCTACACTCAGTATTTGCTGTTAACGATAACACTCGTGTAGGTCTGATCAGAGTAAACCAGCCACCAATCAGAGGGCTGGTCCTGAACGCCCTTTAAAATCATGCTGTGATCAGGCTATTTCCTGTGCACCTCAGAGGCTCTTAAGGATCACCTGTCTCAAGACTGTTTGAATACTGCATTATTTGCAAGTAAGCATGAATATTGTCACCATATTATTTAATGTCTTTAAGCAGAAAACTGTATTTTCCAAAGTCATTGTCATTTGGTGCTATAAGATGATCTTTTCGGGCTTTGGCAAGTTTCATCAAAAGGAATTCCCTGCGCTCCATCCACTCTTTTAGCTCCTGCTCCCCGTGCGCCAGCTTACACAAGTCGTCCTCTGTACATGTTCCTTTGAGGAACCTGTCAAAAACACCAGATCAGATGTCAACCATCAAAAACGCACTGGAATCAGACTGGGAACCAGAGACGCACCATATGCTGTGGCAGATAATCTTACCTCTCACAAACTTTGAAAGTGCCTGTGGGAAATCGATACTGCCAGCAATTCTGATCATCCTCGGAGTTGAAAACTCTGTCTTTGTGTTTTTCTGAAGTGATATGCTGCTGCCACTGCTTCTCGCTGTTGCAGTTCTTACCACACAGCCAACAGTGATTGCCAGCCTGCGAAACAAACAAAAAAAGATCTCGTTTACACAGACTAATTGCCATCTGTTTTCTAAATCGCTCAAATATATCACCGTTTATTTTAATTACTTTACAGATAAATAAAAGACTTTTATTAAAATGTGTTCTATCACTATTTAACCATGAGCAAATAACAGATTTTAATACATCAACATTCAAGTCCAAAGCAAAGCAACACTGCTGGTTTTCTCTAACAGCTGAAGATCCTGTCCTGGTAAAACAAGAGACTGCAGCATTGTGCCATGAGGAACCAAAACAGAGCTGTAGGCTCTAAACAGAACACCACAGAGCAGCTCACACACTGAATGCACTGTCAGACAAAAGAACTGTCATTTTCTGAGCTCTTAAACTCACCACTTCCTCAGCGTAGTCTGTTGGCATGTGGATCTGTTTGCCATTCTCCCTGACCGAGTTACTAGAGGTCTCTTCACCCCACCCAGGTTTCTGAGACTGCAGCCACTGCTCATAAAGCTGATCCATATCTGGAACTAAATGAGGGGATTAGAAAAAAAAAAAGTTGATGTGTGCATCACATGCTAATTAGAGTCAACCAATAAGACTCTGACAGGACTCACTGTTGTTTTCCTTCATGTAGGTCCAAAGGTCCCGTTCTTCTACACTGTGAGCAAATGTGCAATTCCCGATGTACTGACACTTCTTGCCAGCTGTCACATGCATGCAAATCTAATAAAGAAAATAAAAATAACATTTGGTGATCTCGGCAAGGATTTGATTTCAGAGATGCAAGACATTTTCAGGGAACATCCAGACAGAGGAACATCTGACAAACCTCAAACTGAGAAGGGATTGGCTTTTTGGTTGGAAGCGGTCTAACTGTTGTCCACTTTTTCCTTTCATGGGAACTTACAAGCACCACCCGCCTGTCCTTTGCCCACCTGAGACAGAAAGAGACCAGCTTAGTGATGAAATATAAGATTCATAAAAATACACAAAAAAACTTTTCATGAACGTATTTAAATCCATTTTAATGAACACTCCTCCTCTGCCAAGACTGTCCTTCCACCTGACAGGTGTAGTGATATCAGCATGCTTATTACTCCACACACGTGCTTTGAGCTGCTCACAATGAAAGGCCATTTTAAATCCTGGAGTTTCATTTTGATAAGACATGCTGAACTATGGATGTCATGTGACTTCATGGGCAACAGCTCATGTCAACCACACGCTCTCTGCGGCAGCATGCAGCATCTGTGGCTTTGTGTTGGGTGATAAAACAGCACAGTTTTATGTTATCATGCTCACAATCAGCAGCTTAATATGCAACACCTGGCAGGTGGTTGGATTATCTTGGCAAAGGCGAGATTCTCATTAACACAGATTTAAACACATTTGTGAATAAGACGTAAATTATATCTTAGAAGTGCAACATTTGATATTTTTAGTCGGCATCCGATGAGCTGAATACTCACGTGTGTCTTGCTTTGGCTGAGCAATACTTCTTGTTTTTGTCAGCTTCACTGAGTTGGCCATTTCTCCAGCACTGGCCACAGACAAACATCATCTTAAGATTCGGAGGCCCGAACCTCCTCTGAACGCTGGAAAGCTGCTGATGGGATTGAAGGGACATTTTTAAATCTTTTGTAGTTGACACACATTTCCCACAGTGATTTATCATTTTTCACGCATGCAGCTACTCAGCTTTCATACACCCCTGGGGAAAATCTCTTTAATACAACTTGTATTTTAGAAAAATAGGCTTATTTTTCAAAAATATTTTTATTTTGAATAACCATGAAAAAACTGCATTGTAGGAAATACCAGCACCAAACAATAAACATGAGAACTCAGTGACCACACTCCTGATGTCTTACCTGGACTCCCTGCAATGAAGCAGTGGCATTCCAAAACTTCTTTGCCTCTTGGACAATACTTTCATGAGTGATACCTATCAGATGAAAAAGTGAGTTATTTTTATCTGTGAAAAATACTGAAAAAAAGGTGTTGTGGGAAAAGAAAAGACTGGCAGAGGAAGTCTTACCAAGCTCGTGCTGCATCATCCAGACCTTCAGCTCAATGAGGCTGTGGGCGTAGAAGCAGTCATCCTCTCTCACGCAGCCGTAGCGGACTTCATGGCGACAGAGATCCAGCTGGCACTGGGTTCTCAGGGGTCTGATTTTGGAATAGCGGACTGTGTTCTCCTTCAAAATGTGGACCAGGCACCTACAAGACAAACACACAGTCTTACCCTGCTCTTATTTCCCAATCTTATTCCCCACACAAGGTCTTGTTTGCTGTTTGATTATCATTATTTAGGCTATAAATTCAAGTTTGCCTTTCATATACACCATTAACTTAAATGCTTCACTCAAACAAACAACAGTTTTAGGGTGATGAGATGCAAAATGACTTACTTATGATCCTCAAAGTCATGCTTTGTCACTGGATGAGAGCAGAGCGAGGGGTCATCTTTGTTGGTTTTGCTGATTATTCTGGGTTTGTGGTCGAAGCACACCTGCAGATCACATTCAATTTAAACCTTTGCGGGTTTTATTATGGCAACAACAAAAGGCTGATGGGGCTGACTTTGACAGGAACTCTCTGGATTGGTCTCTTGGGCTCCTGTGCTGCAGCATGAGTCACCAGAGGTTCTGCCACCATAGTAGCTTTTTGTTTTAACATGAGCAGAGAGGCTAGCAGATTAAAATCAGTTGTGCAGTAGGAAATCATTTCTATTCTTGTCTTAAAACTCTATAATAACTGTTCAATGTCTGCCAGCTTCTAATAAGCACCAGAAAAAGAAATTACACAGGAGAAAAGAAAAAACCTAAAAAAAAAGACATTTCCCACATCCGCCTCACCACTTTTTTTTTAAACATGTAATTGCCTTATTTTTCATATTTTGTTGTTTAAGTGCTGAAAAATGATGCGTCTCATTCGGAACAATCATCTTTTGTCTTGGCAGTGGAAGATTGTTTCTTATGAGAAAAATCTTTGAAGAAGAAAATATTAATTTACACCAAGACAAATGCCCCCCCAACACTCAAATGAAAAACAATGCTTCCACCAGCACTTTACCACTGGAACATGCACAGGTCTGATGTTTACAGTGAAGTACTCACCCCACAGAGAAACATGAATATCCCATGATGCTCCTGTAAGATCTTGGGGACGGTCAACCTGATGTTGGAGTTGGGTCCAAAAGGATCAAAGAGCAGTTCTCTGGAGATGAACCCTTTTCGCTCCAGAGTCCAAACATCAATCTCTTCCTGGCAGTATGCAAATGTGCAGTGACCAGGGTACAGGCACTCTTTTCCTACAGCCACCTCTGAAACGACACGTTGTAGTTTTACCTCTCGGCCAGACTGTGACACGTGAGCAAAGAGTAAAAAGTCCCAGAAACAAATTCACACCAGGCAGGAATACCACACAGAGGAAGTGATGGTAAAATGTAAAAAAGAAAAACAACAAGTCTAGGGAACTGCACTGTTTTTTTTTCTTTTATTAATAATCCGTCTTACAAAATGAGACAGCCATTTCTGCTATTTTCTTCTCTATGGGCAACATCTAAGTGTGAATTATTAAAGTATTTAATATTACCACATTTTGTAAAGGTTACCTTTGCAAATGTAATATGGTCCAACATATTGAGTTTTTGTTGGTCTGGGCCGAATGAGCTTCCACGTTTTGTCTTGTGAATGTTTGATTCTTCCCAGTAAAGCGTCCTTTTTGCATTTATGCTCTTCAGTATGAAGTGTGTAATCCAACACACCAGGCCCTGTGGATATGAAATAGCAAAGAATAGAAAAAAAAAACATTAGACCAAACACTATTTCCCTTTACTGGAAGGAAACAAAAGCAAAACACTTTTCCTTACCAGTTTTGACGTAGCAGAGTGAACAGGCTTGTTTGAATTCATGTGTTTCAGCTAATGGGTTTTTTGCTAAATCCACAGCAGCAGGTAAACCCTTCACCTCTGGCATACCCACAGCCATCCCCATTGGGGTTTCTTTATTGTTAAGCTGTTTGAAAAAGAACAAATATGGCGAAATATGAGCCTCTAAAGATGTCTGGGCTGAAAATTTCTTAATAATTAATAACATCTTAAGTAATTTACCTGTGGAATAAAAGGACTCTGAGCATAATCTGAAAGGGATAAAAAAAACAAAATGAATTTACTGATTGGATATCATCAACACTGATAATAAAACCAAAGTAAAATTACACAACTAAACCAGGAAAGGTAACAGTGTTGTACCTGTTTTAAAGTCTGTCATGCTGAGACTGTCCAGAGAGTCCAGTGGTGGGGGCAGGGGGTCAAAAGTGTCTATACCAAAATACGTACTTGACCCTGACTTGTGATACAGTGGAGGCAGATTCACGGTGCACTGCTGAGCACCACTGTGGAGAAACGGGTTGATGTGAGATGGCATAAGGAATGGACTTGACATGGAACTGCCCGAGGAAATACTGGTAGGCAAAGGAAGAGGCCCCTTTACTGTGGGAATGACCTAAACAAAGAGACACAGATAATCACCCTTCTGTTCAGAAACGTCATATTATGTTCATCAGTGAACTCCTGCTGTCGTATCCGTTCACTCACCAGGCCCGATTCGTCGTGGACTTGGTCCAGTAGATCATCTAGATCACCGTCCATGATGTCTCCGTCAAAATCTTGACTGGTTTCAAGCATGGAACAAGACTTAGCGGTTCTGCACCCGTTTACAAATGTGAGCACAGGAAGAGTGACTGACGTGGGTACAGACACGGGCAGGGAAACAGACTCGAAGCCCGGAGGCTCAGACGGTGTCACAGATGAGATACTGTTGTTAGAAGGAAATTCATCCACCACCACTGCTTCATTCAGAGGCGGGTGCACTGCCACTGGAGCTTGGATGGGGGCTGGGACTGAAGCCAAAACACTGCTATCCTGGGTCAACTGAGGCACTTCTGAAACACAGCGAGGGGGGGTAAACAGGATGAGTGACTTCTCTCCTGTCTTGTATATCAAATGAAAGCTTCATTTATGTTTTTAACTTACCAATTTCTATATCTTCAACTGAAGATGAGCCATGGGAAAACTGCAAAGAAAAGAAATTCATTGAGCAATGAGGGACAAGGAGAGAACAGATGCATAGAAAAGACTGTGAAGGTGGTTATGCTGTTTACCTTTTCACATGATGCATCTTGATAATTAGATCCACGCAAAACATTCAAGGCAGGCTGTTCAAATATAAACAAAAACCCAATCAACATGGTTAATTTATGACTTTATGTTCATTATATAGTAAGACAGCAAATGTGAACCTGACAGGACAAATCCAATCCTGTTATAATACCAACTACAAACATGTAGGACAATTTAGCTTCAAGTGTCATGGGGGTTTGAGATCGCACACCTTACTCCTCACATAAGCTTTACGGATTTTCAATCCCAAAATTTTGGCAAGGTCCTGAGTCAGCTGTGTGACGCTGGGATCCTGGGGAGGCGATACACACAAAACAGAAATTATTAACAACACACTCTGGACAATCATCACCTTTAATCTTTGTACATTTTAGAGAAAATTTTGCAAAAACGTTTTTGTTTTTCATGAGCATGGATCTTCTTGCAAAATTTTATGCACTGTGAGGCCATTCCTTCATAAACCAGAGCTGCACAGTTATATAACGAACAGTGTAATGAGTGTATTCAATATTAAAAAAAAACAAAACAAATAGAGTTGGATCGGATTGAACTTTGCAATAGCAAAAAGTGTTGAACCTGATGCAAACATTTGTAATCTAAATTAAATGTAGCTGACAAAGAATAAATTCATGACGAACCAACTGAAATCCATTAATTGATATTTTTAATACACATGATCTTGAAATATGGACTGTGGCCTTGATGACATTTCAATTTGCTTAATTCTTTTGCCCAGTTTTCTGAAACGAAAAAGAGAGGATCTGGATAAATTCATTTCAGCACACTGATGTTGCAGCCTACCTGAGGCACTGCTAGAGAGCATTTGGCAACAGTCTCATAGGCCTCTTGATGTCTCCCCATCTCCTTCAAGGATTTTGCTTTTCTGTATAGTGCTTTGTAGTTCCCCTCATTCAAATGGAGAGCCTTTTCACAGTCTTCTAATGCTTGGTCATACAGTCCCTGAGAAAGAAAAACACAGTTGTCACAGAGTTAGAAAAGCTAGACTTGACCACAGAGCTGTAGTGAAGACAGATAACAAAGAGGCTGCTCTTTGAACATAAATTGACTTTGCGTGTTCAGTGAGTTACATCACATATGGGTGTGGTGTGTATCCTCCCTGAAGACAGCAGGTTAGTGTTCTTTACTGACGTGTAACATGACCATGCAGACGGGCACTGACAGGGAGGATGTTCTGGATGTTCCCCTGAGAGCAGCACCTCTTCCCAAATGGAAGTTTTCTTTACTAGATACAAGTTTCTCAACTCAGTCTCAGAATTTGACATGGGAAAAAATCCAACAGTGTTTCAGTAATTAAAGCATTTGGAGGAAAGGAGGTTTTAAAACTGTGACTGCTGACTACACTGAGACTGACTCTTGGAAATTAAATATCAGATACTCCTGATACAAAAATCATTTTGGAGTCTTGGAGATCCAACTGACCAGTAAATCTTGTGAGCTGCTCAATGAATCATAATATTAAATCTTACTAAATTATAATTTTGCTTATTAGAACAAAAGAGCATCAGCAATTTATCAACTTCTTAGTTCTTAGTTAAGGGAATTTGTTACCGATCCCTTTTGCTTGGCATCTATTAAATCAGAGAGCACCTAATGTTGCCAAACCTGGTGTCAGAGAATGTGATTCCTGATTGCTGGGCAACTAAACCGGTTTAAACAAATAGAAATTAAGAGTTACAACATGCAGAGTAGCTTAAAGTAGAACCAATGAATCTCGTGACAAAAAGGAGGTCAATTGAGTGTCCTGCTCTACCCTGCTGTGTGTGCCTGCTGTAAGGCTCAATAAGACTGTTAAGCTGGTAGTGCGTGTGTGTCAAAGTGGACAGTTGTGGACACAAATATGCTACAGTGTTGTGTTTTATGAGAAGGCTTGGCAGCTCTGAAAGTAGAGCTGGGATAGAGATCCTCTTTTTGGTCTCTCTATGATGTCAGGTGCTGAAAATGAAGAATAATAACTGCAAACACAAGCTGTAACGGCCTTGAGTCGTGACGGGTGGTATAATGGGAGATTCCAGTGCTTCACGTGGTGGTTGTGATATCTGACAGAAATCAGCAGAGACGGGTTCTTTGTTTGAAGCAACTGTTGGACAAATCAAGTGTGTGCATGTTTTACACTGAATATTTCTTAACGCTCTAACCATTAACATTACTATTATTACTAAGAAGGACAAATGCACCTGTGTTATTCAAGCAGAAACGTCTACTCTGAGAAAAGTACATCATAGTTTTAGTTAGTATTCTTGACAAACTATAATGATCATGAAGATTTCATGGAAAAGACAAACAACCTGGTGTTTTTCTCATATACTGGCACTTCAAAGATAGTCAAATGTTTTATACACTCAACATCAGCAGCAGAGATGAGAGCAGGCAAAGTGTACAGAAGAAAAATGAACCCTGCTCAGTTGTGTGGTATTGGGAAAATAAGTAAAGGACTTGTCCCGACTTCCTGTTTTGTTCTGACATTTAGTTTATTGTGTTTTGATACAGGTGGTTTGTAGATAAAGTAGAAGTAATAAAACTGGTGGGGCATCCCAGTGCCTTCAAAACACAATGATCTTCAGAAATTATTCTACAAAACCCAACACTGCATTTTGTATTTTGGAATTTCCTCGTTTCCTTTAATTGTTTATTTCTTATTCAGTGTTAACGTGCAAAGTGGAAGACCTCCCCCCCACACACACACACCCCACCCCACCCAGAGTGGGAATTCAAGGTGGTTCAGGCTGAAACTGAAACACGAGAGTGGGACAGTAACCACGTACTTACCGGAACAACATTTAGATAGGCTGCAGCTCGGTTTGCATACAGCTTTTCCAGTAAACCTGTTGGAACACAGATTTCTTCAGAGTCAGCGTACTCTGCTATGCTCAAGGCCTCAGTGTACATCTCGATGGACTTTGTCCATTCCCCCTCTTTAAACACGTCATTTCCTTCTCCAAAAAGATTCCAAACGAGCTCCTTAATGAACACCTGGAGATGGGAAAAAGAAACAAATGTTAACAACAAAGTGCATCAGATCTGTCCCTTCATTCAGGCGTCTTCAATTGGGAAGGAGGAAAGATACAGGTTTTCTTTACCCTGTCATTGCACCTGACGTTTAACTCAGTACAGTGCAAGTGCTTCAAACAGAACAATGGAAAAAGCACATTCAAATTTACATAGCTTACCTCATACTGCTCTTGACTTCCAGGAAATGGAAGGGTTGATCTGACGAAAAAAAAAAACACACACACCAGTTCAAGTTACAAGAGGAGACAGTTTTGACCTTAACTTCAATAAAAAGTGAGGACAATAACAATTTCTGGTCAGTCTTTGATAAGTATGTAGAAAAAAAATCAAAGTAAAATATTATAATTGTCAATTTATTTTTAATTACCACAACAAATTTCTTTATAGTAGTAACATCGTTTATATTTACTGTACTGGTTTCACTGTATAGCGCTTCAGCTGATACACTATATCACAGACCTGACGGAGACATCACAACAGGAAGATGTGTAAGAGAGTGTGTTTACGTGGGTGTCTATAATGCGTCATTGGTTTGATCATTTGCAATGTGTGAGCTGCTGACTGCATTGACTGTTCAATGCAAACAAGTCAGCAAACCGAACTCTGTCAACAAACCACATTGTCCTCCAAAGACACCAACCCAAATTAGCGCTGAGAATATTTCCATGATATACTGCAAGTGTTCCACTTTATTCTCTGTTTGACTGTTGTGTCTAGTTATGGTAAATAATTATAAAGGCCATGTATGTATAGTAAGATATGACGCAAATGTCTTGAAACCAATTATGAAATTATTAGAGTCACCAAAGTCTTAAAAAAAAAAAGAAAGACAAAAAAAAGGCCAAATTATAAATTTCTATCAATCATTGGCCAAGCAGGCAACTACGATAATAAAGCCACATTTCTTCCTGCCATCACAGAACCATACCTACTGTTAAGATTAATAGCTGCTGGAGTTATTATTCATTCAGTGCACAGCTAATGATTTGCCATTAAGTGTCATCATGGAAAATTCTGCTTTAGTCACAGCAAGGTTGTTTTGTTGCGAAGGTTTCTATTTCAGCAGCAGTCTGACATTTTCAGTCATCTTTCCTCTTTTGTGCATTGGACTATGAGGGAAACTAAGTTTGAGTTTAGACCATCACACTTGCACTGAGGCATGCTGGGCTCTTATTACAGTTAATGGACAAAACAGCCGGAGCACAAAGGCTGTCTGGCTATAAGAGCCTTATCTTACAGATAACAGCAGCAGCGTGCAGGACTGTACACAAACCCATTACACTTACAGCTAAATGTATCTAAACTTGATTAATGTTTTTAATTGTCTCAAAGCACTTTCACTTCTCTTTCCAATTTCTCCCCATTAGTTCTCACTGTTTAGGTTGATGTTCTGTAGCATTTGAAATGATATTCAGACATTCACTAAATATGATTCGTTAAAGAGGAATCCATCATAAATCTCAAACTTTGCTCACCATGACATCAAGTTTCATATTGACTGCACAGTAACGCATTGCAGTATTTTAAGTATAACTTTTGTTTTAAGAATAAAAGGGCCTTGTCTCATCAGATGAAATGCAACACTGCGCTGCCTGGCACAGCTCTATAGCAATATGTGGACAATAAGTCTCCACCTGATGCACGACAGCATAATGAGCCACATTAACAACAAAACTAAAGTAAAGCCAGGAATCAGCTGTCTCACTGACACGGCAGCTGATCTGAACAACAATACATGATGCAAGGATGACAAATCATTCTTGCTCTGTTCAGTCTATTGAAATGACTAAGCTTTTTCAATAACAGGATTCACTCACACACACACACACACACACAGGCAGCAGCAGCAAATATGTACTCATATAGTCAACAAAACTCTTCATCTTCAGAAAACCCAGCTGATATTTTAGTTATCATCCATAAGAAACAATTCTGCTCCTACATCACACATACGACCAGAGAAGTCATTAGACTTTATTCAAGTGAGATTATTAGGGGTAATGCCATATTTAAATATGCCCCAGTTGATCATTAAAAATATGTGATTGGTATGTTGGAATTAATGGTTCTTTTCTCCAATCAACTGAAAACCGATCATCTCTGATGTCTGCTGCTGAGAGAAGTACAGCGCTACCACATTGTTCACTTCCCTATGAGTTGATCAGTATGTGATCAACTCATGAATATGTGAATAGCGGCTACTGTGGGAATTTTTGACATGGAGATCACAACACACAAATGAACCAGGGACCCAAACCCAGCTACAACTTTTTCCTCTCATGTATTAGCAAACATTACATCACACTATTAACCATCAGCTAATCTGTCTAATATTTACACAGGAGTGTTTAAGAAAACCAGAAGGTTGTTTAAAATGTTTGCCAATAGGCACAGGGAACAAGCTAGGTCAGATCTGTCACAAAACTGTGTCACTTACTGGATGAACTGCAAGCCTTTCTGGATCTCCTGCCAGCGACTCCTTCTGTCCTGACACGCTCCGGACATGTTTGCGTGTTCTAGTATACACTCCTCAGTCAGCACCTGAAATTATGGCACACATTGTTGTATTTACCGATCAAAGTCACAGTTGAAATCCTCAGCAGTGCCATCAGGAGCACACCTCCTCACTGCCTAATCAGTGATCAACATCTACAAGTTGTCCAACTGGTTGACTGGCACCACGCTCGCACATTGTTGAACCAATTTTTCACAAATTCTTCATGATGTTCATCCTGCTTGGCTTCTATTTTTATAACTTCCGCATTTGGTTATGACGACTGCACTGTAGTTCCGGAAATCAACATTTTTTATTATCCTGAAAGCTAATGGTGTCAACGGAAGACGTGGCCACTGGTTACTGTCAAAAGTTGGACTAAAGACTACATATCGGAAGCTGTGGATAACAATCAGTGCGCCTAATAGCCCGGGGGAACTGTTTAAACTTAGCATCTGAAAGCAATAGGTCCATTATCGGACATATTTTGATGGCTGATAACTCGGTAGTTTTCTGCGACTACTTTCTAACAAATCTGAGTGATTCGGGAAGAAAACCAACATATGCCACTTATGTTGAGAGCCCACATTGTTCCTGCTGGATCGTATTACATTGTCGTCGGCTGTTTATCGTGTTTTGCAATGAAACACTGAAATCACAGCGCGTAAAAGCCACCAAGTTACAGCTGTCATGCTTTGCTTCGTCATAGCAAATGTTTAATGGCTAGAACAGATCAGGCGGTTTAACTTAATCTTTCTTTATAGCAAGTTGTTAATCAGATGATGTTAGAGTTACACAACCTTATAATGATAAACTCTGGGGCAGAAAGATGGTGGTAACTTCATGTTAGCTTTAGGCGGGTGTGCCTGTCCTGCTTCGGTCAGCAAAGCCATAATTAACTTTATTCAATGACCATTAACGTGTCCAGACGCTAACAATCACATCTACATTGTGACCACGTATTAAACTATATAAAAAGGTATAGTTAATGTGGGAGAGAATGAGGTGTCCGATAATGGGCGCATATCATTTAGCGCACGTGTGTTACCCGCGGCCGTGGACCACTGAGGAGACTTCTCGTTAGCAATCATCACCTGCTAGCAAAGGTTGGCGATTCGTAGCTCAAACAGTTTGACCGTTGCTAACACACAAATAATATTCACAGTTTCCTCCGGTGCTGGCAAACACAGGGACTTGAGCAGCTAAGCGACGCTACGCCACCAAGTTTCTAGGAAGTAGCCTGAACCTAACAAAGCAAAGGCATGTCCAAGTTAAACTAGTTCCCCAACGCAAACAATAGCGAGCTTTACATGTTTAGCTCCTGGCTGAGACCCGCCAACTACCTGACATAAGAGGCGCTAGCGGCCGCTGTACATACTTACATGAATGGATCTTTATTCCAAACAAACCCTATGTCGGTTATCGAAAAGGAGGGAAAGTGATTTTTCGTTTTAGCTAAAATAACTTAGCTAGATGTGCTGTATCGCCGAAGGCCGCCCTTTGCCTCTTCTTCTACTGTGTCTTCTAATGAGCGAACATGGACTCCACTGCGCTGCTGCCCCCCACAGGCAGTGGAAGGGCACGACCTCACATATAAATTACAATACAGTGAATTACCACGCCTATAAATATATTTTTGTAAATAAACTACATCAGTAATGAAAATGAAGAGACACGCATGTAAATACATTTGATTAAAATAATGATCAAAAAATTTACAAACATTTTTTTTGGATGATTCATAAATAGACATTGTACATTACCTCAGTTTCATTTCATGAACATCCAGCCCTTGCAGTGGCTAATTCCAACTCGTCAGGTGCGTAGAAGTGCCAAACCCTTTGTGTGTTATTTACAAAAGAAACAATAAACAATAACCTGTCATAGCAAACTGTCAAATCAAGTAAATGAAACTAAAAGTCATATCTTATGTAGCCTATAATATATTAGAATAAGAAAAATAAGAAAAAAAAGGAGCATGACAACAAACTAATATTTATCTTTATCTTCCAGGAATAAATTTATTTGGACATTTATCTGGTTTTGCTTTTTCTATCACACAGAGGGATCTTTGAACAATGGATTTTATCTTGGGCCTTCACCTGTCTGTCTTGTTGACCAGTTCAGGTTGTTGTTGTTGCCATCAATTCAACCTCATCCATTTTCAGACTATTAAGCCTGAAGCAACCTTTCACTTCTCACCCTGAACTCTCTTTCCTGTAAATTGAGGCAGGGAATTTTCTGGTTCTTCCATTTAAGATTTCATCAACACGGCTGAGTGTCTCACAGATGCCTATTCCTCTGTTGTGAAGTTGTAACAGTTGTTATGATCATTTTACATGATTAAAAACAAGTGATAAGAAGAATCAAATGAAAAAAACAACAACCTAACAAACAGAGCTCCAGGGAACCAATCTCACCTATTTGTAAAGTTACAAAAGTGAAAGTTGCTCTCAGTGCTAATTGTAACCTGCAGTGAAAACAATTATATTTTCTAAAAAAAGAAAGAGGGTTTATACATCCATGCCAAAATGAGGTTATTATTTTAATTTGCACAGTTGTGAGACATAAAAAAGGACAACAACACAGCAACAAAACACAACAATAATATATTCCAAAATAAACTCATTCTCTTTTCTTTCTCTCCTCATAATTCAGTTTTATTTTGTCATGTATGAGTGTTTTTAAAACAAACAAACACTTTAGAGCGACAGACATATATCTACAGATCTGAGTGAGGAGGCAAACCCCCAGCTGTTTCCTTTCTTCTTCCTTTACATAATTCGCCGACTCCTTTGGTGTCATCTGGAGCCACTGTGAGGTAGAAGTCACCCACAGATTTACAGGTGGACCGACTGTGGAGGAATTTCTGCCCCACTCTCTCCTTCACTTACTAAGCGTCTACGCAAAAGGTCGGCCCCGGTTCGTCATCGCCCTTTGTTTATCTCTGGTCCTGTAAGTGTGCAGCTACTCTGCTCCCATCCACAGTTGCCGTAGTAACCAAGGTTGCAGCGGGCCTGTTATAGTGAGTTAAGTGAGATGTGAACATTTAACATTTAACACAAGGGGCCTTAGAGTCTCAGAGACAGAGAGTGTGCATCACCTTTCAGGGAACATGTTTAGGTTCATGTATGTACAGATGCTGATTTTCAGCAACACATCTGGTGGAACCTGTGGGTGACGTACACATTTTGGATGACATAAACTCTTACTATATAATTTGTTCATTTATTTTCTTCCTGGATGTACATGTACTCAAAATAAACTAGAGCACCTTCTTTTTTTCTGCATTTTGCCAGTGTTGTGTGAATTGTTAAATCCATAATCCCTATGTGAAAACAACAGTACAAAGTTTAGTCAGTCTGCAGCATTGGAACAGAATAGAGGGCTGTTTCATAATCTATTCTGTGTAACTCAGAGATATTTCACTTCCTTGCTTTGTTTTT
Source organism: Selene dorsalis (assembly GCA_900303245.1). NCBI lineage: Eukaryota > Metazoa > Chordata > Actinopteri > Carangiformes > Carangidae > Selene > Selene dorsalis. The sequence goes on from OMNW01009326.1 coordinate 46,673, forward strand.
AAATCAAAACTGAGAAAGAAATAAAGTCTGATACCACATAATCCTCCAGTTGTTTCTCAGACTGAAACTCATTTCGCCTGTTGTCTTTCCCATTTAGTGTGAAATATGTAGTTTTGCATCATTTACAGTCATAATCACATTCACATCCTCATTCATCTTCAGCCTTCTGGAAGTGTAAAGAGTTGACGCAGATAGTAGTAGAACCTGGAATTTCGCTCTCTGCTCAGTTCATTGCACATTTGTGGCTCATCCAGGCTTCAAATTGTTGACATTAAACTTTTCAGACGGGGTGTGTTCAGCACGATATGATCTTAACGTTGGCCTGATGTTTTGTGGCAGTGGGTCGACTCAGCTGGGAATAATCAGATATGCAGGGATCGAGGGATGTGTCTCCTCATGCAGTGCAGGCATCCTGGCAGCTATAGTGACTGCCAGGAGGAGGCGCTTATCTCACATTGTGCAGTGGCATCACTGAAGAACTGAATCAAAAAGAAAACAGAAAAAAAAGACTGGGAATATGTCCCCTGTTATCAAAACCTGGAGCGTGTGTCTTTTGTGATTTAGCTGCCCTGACATTAGCACATTATGGATGACAATGGAGTCCAGTGTGACAGAGCTGAAAATACACCCCGAGAAGCCATAATAAAAAGATGAAAAGCAAAGATATGACACAATTCATGCCATTTTCTGCTCAAGTCTGCAATTTGTCATATAAACAACCTCAGCTGTTAAATTTGCACACTAACACGCTTACAACGTACGACACTTGGAGTGCTGCTCAGTAAATCATACTGACAATAATGATAGCTACAGTGTGTCCCAAGTGTTTGTTTTACAGGGAGAGGGTCTGATGTGTTTACTCCTCTGAAATGTTTATTTACAAGAGAAGAAGACCGATGGGCGGCATGAGTAGATGTCTTCATGATTATGGAGGAAAAGATGTGTTATTTGTGTGTGATAGTCATAATTATAAGGTCTGGTTGCATTTGCTTAGCGGAGCTGTAGCCACACACTGATCAGTCAAGACATTAAAGCAGGTGATGGATCTTTTTTTTTTTTTGACTGAGTCAAGGCATGAAGCTGAGGAAAATAAGTCAAATTAAAGTTTTACAACAAACTGTAAATAATTCATAATGCATTCTTCAATACAGATTCTGTATCTGATATATTACATTTATATAAACTTATATTTTATTTATCAGGGGTTAATCTGGAATTAAAACCAGAGAGACTATGTCAATTCTACGTATTTGACTGTTGTTTCTGCCTGTTACGTAACACTGTGGTGTAATTAACCTGAACTTATCCTGACAGTATTAATACAAAGTGAAATAAGTTTTGAAGAAAAGAGAAGTGTGTTTCATTGGACTTGTGTATATTTTATTTGGTAAAGTAAAAATATTCTGTTTTATCTGTAGTACAACACACAGTGTTGCAATCACTACTGAGAGCTGAGAAGACGTAGTTAAAAAAAAAAAAGAAAAAAAAAAGGTGAGGCGACTTCCTCTAGGAGGCATTCAGTTTTACAAACACTGGATTAGCCTCTGACCAATAGTGATGCTCAGGAGATTATTCAAACAGCATCTAAAAAAAGCTCTCCACTCAATGCCCCACTCACACTCACAGAGTGGAAGTGAATAACACTTGGTGTGGAGCTGAGCTGCCTGTTGCACGCCATGACTGGGTTTTACCGGATACTTCTCCTGTTATCTGGTGAGTTTGCTCATTTACTCTCAAGTGGAGCTCCAACTTGTAATGACACGCAGGCCTGAAGAGTAATTTTAAAGACACGGGAGGAGAGTCCGAGCAGGTAACAGCCTTGAGCAGGAACTTCTTGTGTTTACTTATGTCTAGTGATTCAGTGAGAGTGTTGTTCTAAGGCAGCAAGTGCAAATACACAGAACTGATGGTGCTCTGCAATATTATCCATGTGTTCCTTTGTTTCTGAAGCTGGTTGAGGTGTTCAGTGTGTGGCTTTGATCTTTAAATGCATGCACCTTTATGGATTTCTTTGATCCTGAAACCAGTTAAAAACAGGACTCACATGTAAATAAAAACCATGTGCCACAATCCTGACTTAATTCATACCGTATCGACCTATATATCAAATTAAAACAAAAAGAACACCAATAATTCAAAAGAAAGAAAACTCAAGTTTGTTTCCATTTGAGAAAGCTGAATTTGTTGCTCCTCTTTTGTTGTTTATTACTCTTTGCAGTGGCCGTGGCCTCTGTGGCAGCACGCAGGTCCCAGCGCACAAAGAGAGGGTTACTCGAGCTGGCCGGAGCCATCAAATGCAGCACGGGGAGATCAGCTTTGGCTTACATGATGTATGGATGCTACTGTGGACTGGGTGGTCAGGGCTGGCCCAGGGACAGGGCAGACTGGTGAGGCAGCAATTTCAATCACACTCCTCCCCAAACCTGACAGAAGAAAATACTGTACGCCTGATAACAGTGTGTGGCAAAATGTAAACACTCTACATATGTCCCACCTATACATTACATGGTGCCAAAGATATAATTCAGCCTCCTCTGGTGGTGTTTTAGCCCTCCACTGTGGGGATGGTGTGTGCACATGATTCCCTCCTCCTGGATGCCTTCAGTTCTTCCCAGTCATCTTACATCCTGATGTGTGTGCACAGTTTCCGTCTGTTAATGAGTCGACTGAACCACAAAATGCTGCGCGATGGGATGGAAGGGAGGGAATGATGGCCAAATTCAGCAAACTCACACGCTCCAATGGTTGCTTCAAAATAGGCCCAAAAATTCCACACCCAAATCCTAATTGCCGTCTTTTTCCTCCTCCGCCGCAAGACACTGAACCCCCGCAAAACCAGTTAACTGCTAACTATCCTTTAAGAAAACTCATGTGGTGATCCTGCCCTGCCTTTAAAATAGCAGTGGTGTGACTCAAACCACACTGCTGGGACTATACCCACCTACTGCTTTCTTGACCCTGAGTACTGCAGGCTGGTGTTTTGACTGGTGCAGCCTTCAAAATAAGACACATGCTGTTATTAGGTTTTTACGTTTTTTTTTTTTTATTATTCAAAGGTGTTGTCATAGACATGATTGCTGTTATGGAGATGCAGAACGTTTTGGCTGCTACACCAAAACAGACCAGTATCACTGGACATGTGAGGACAAGACAGCTGAGTGTGGTGTGGTATTACTTTTTCTTTACTTTTTTTTAAATGCTTTTTTTTTTACTTTATATGCAAGTGGTTCTTCTCTTTAGTGGTGGCATATGAAATGGTTAAACCTGAGACCTATGAGCAGTAACATTCAGCACACTGGGTGGGAAACTGGGTGTTTCTAGTTTATATTTCATGGTATTTTAAGACCCTGTAAACTACTGTGATTTATTAACAGAAAGCTTAATGAGGTTTACACCATAAAGTACCATGAATAGTGGGTTGTTTGTGGTTTTTCTTTAAATACTTCAGTGTGAAAACAGTGTATAATATTCATAATTTCTCTGTTCTCAGGAGCTTTCTTTCATTTACCAAGGAATTGCACCAAATTAACCATTAGGAAGCAAAATTAACCTAACGAGTCACAACATTGGATCACAACAAATTCCACACTGTTAATGTTGGAAAAACACAAAAACATGCATGTTTCGTTAAAAAAATCCATTTCGCAGCTTGTCACTGAAAGAATACGTGTATGTTCTTCATTGCAGATGATTTGAAGGACAAATGTGAGAAGATGCTGTGTAAGTGCGACAGAGACGCGGCCAAGTGTTTGAGAAAAGCACCCTTCATCCGAAAATACGCCGTATGGCCAGATTTTCTGTGCGGCTACAAACACCCAATGTGTAATATTTACTGACGCAGTAAATGCAACCACATGTCTTGTGTGCCTTTTGTAAATACAAGTAAAAAACTGTTTTAATTTACACCACTTACAGGCTCTTTGTTTATTGAATGACAAAGATTTTACAGCAAATTAACGCCTGATGTTTGTCAAACGTGACAGTGTGGAGAGTGGATCCCACAGTGGGAGCTCAGGTTAATCAGGGAGGGGCAGATCAGGTTGAGGCTCCTCGCAACAGTATGATTTGTTGAAACACTGTGTAGGGCAGCACCTTCCTGAAGCTGACACTCCTGTGCTCTGTTAAATGTCTCTGACAACACTTCCTCCACTGGGCACTGGGACATTTATTGAGCTAATAGGGAAACTGAGTTTTTTTCTGCTTTTCTAATTAAAGCCTTGTTTTTTTAAAGCATGAAATTCATTTTTTTATTTCCGTGACCCTGTAGCCTAGCAAATGTTTACTTACACAGCCAGCAAACCGATTCTGTCCTGAAATGTTTCTATAAAAAGCTTATAAAGAACCAAATGAAGTGTTTTTGCTCCTTTTACAGTTTTGAAAGCATCACATCATGGTCACAGATTGTGGTGTTTAAAAAAGAACTTTCCCACAGAGTCTACAGAGTAAGTTATAGTCACTAGATTGTTATTATGTGACCTCATACTAATATCATGACCGGGGTGTGAGGAAACCTTTCATGTGCATGATCTCATTGGCTGCTTGTATTGAGGGAAGCAGGGCATCGCCTGGTTTCTAATGTGTCCAGATATTTCCTGTAGATGGTGCCACATTCACAATCACCCAACTTGAAGCCCAGCGATAAAACAGGAGCCCAGAATTTATGGATGCACACTCAGACAATCAGAGTCTGTACTTAGAAATCATTGCTGACATCAAAGTTATTTTGATCAGAGAACTGATTCTATTTCCTGACCTGCCTATAAGGCGCCTGTAACTATGGCTTTAAATGTCTGAGATGCAGTAGAACTTTGGGTTTGGTTTGGATCGGATGCGCAGTAAAACGACTATCACCATCATGGCTGTAATCAAAGCTCTCCCAGATGTTGCTGCTCTGTTGAGCTTTTCCACTCCTGAGCCTTGTCTATGAGTTCACAGAGTAAAAACACAGTTCCTTTGTTGGACCAGTGCACGATCATGAGCGTGGACTGAAATGGGAGATGATGCTGTGCTGCAGTGTCCAAAAGCTCAGGGCTGGAAATAAGTATCTGGGTCATGGCCCACAAACACTTGCCTGATTGTGTCCAGCCTTCACAGGGTACGAGCTCTGAAGTTATGGAAGTCAAACACTTGGCAGACAGAGCAGAGAAAGCCTCCCATTTACATAGGTGGTGTATTTCATTTAAAATATTTAAACATCTTGTGTTGGATAAGTGATAGGAAAGAAGGAAAAATGCACGGCTTGTTTTCCTTTTGCTAAAATTGAAAAGAGCTTTTAAATGTTCCTTGACTGTGCAGAGTGAGTCAGTGCTGCAGCTATCTGAGTTCAAGAGACCAGAAACTGAAAACCTGCTTAACAGTTAGAACCATCTATTCACCACTCCTGATAACAATCACAGGACTTTCCATTCATGCCCAGCCCAGTTATCTGCCTCATGAACTCCTGAAACTTCTGAGACTGTTTTGAAATCATGCCTGGGTCCTGGTGCTGCCTGTGAAGGTTGATGAGTCTTTTCCTCAGAGTGGTTTTCTGAGAGCACACTGCTCTCCTCTGTTCCTGCTGCCTTGAAGCCTCATTTCAGTGGTTCCAGCTCTTGACTTTGCTGTTAATCTCTCAGTTGCCCTAAATGTACTATTCCCAATTGCCTTCATCATAGAGCCTGTGTCTATTTGAGTCTGATATAACCTTAAAAACACCTTTACAACCTTCATAAGACCAAACCCTCTGTCTGCCTCTGCTGATTTGAAGGTTAGGAAAGTTCACTTTGTCCAGACTCTTTGCCCAGGGGTGGGGTCAGACTCTTGGCCGACTGTGGCAGAACCTCTGGAAGAGGTCAGTCCAGGAAAGTCAATTAAATAACAGCTCAGCATCACAAAATGACGCACAGAGAGACGCACACTGGAAACAAAGAACGACACAAAACAACTTAACAGAGAAAGAAAGTGGCTCCAAAGACACATAGCATGACTAAGAAGAGAAAAATCAATCTGATATGATACAATCTACTACTAATAAACCCACAACACAATCACAAGACACAGGGCAAAGCACAAAATGAGATACAAATCTGCCACAGTTGTAAAAGGGCAGGAAATTGATACTCCAGTGATACTGATAGTGGCTGCTGCTGACACTTTAAAACTGACGTGCTGACCCTTATATTATCATTTTTAGAGAAATGTGGAGCTCCTGCAGAAGTCTTGCGTTTGAGGAAGAGCTGGTTGTCCATCCTACAAATGCATGACAGCATGGTTGTCACAGTGAATGAGCGCACTCTTTAATCCCTGCCGGGTGAGCTGACAGAACTGGTTCCATGCTAATTGCGTCCTTTAATCAACTGTTTTGCTCCCCAGCCGAGAGCCAGATGGCATACAATGAAGTCCTGGCTTAAACAGCACCAAACATAAACAATAGCAATCATGTGTGGACTCAAGTATGTAAATAACCAATATTTGATTGGGATGCCTTTATAGATTTTTGAAGTCCGGGACTACCATGTATAAGATTTTTATTTATTGTTTTTTAATTGTATATAAGGTAATTAATTAATAACAAGCAAGGAATATGAAGCAGAATTTGAATGGACCACATTCCCCTGCAATTATTCAATAAAAATCTCCTTTGAGCTCAGAGTACTGCTGCCCACACAATGGAGGAAATCAATGTGTGTGCAGCCCACAGCAAACCTGGACCTGCTGCTAATACACTGCATGTTACAGACTCTTTTGTCTGCCTCCTTCCAGTTTACTCTGTCCACTGTTATATATATATAGATATATAGGCTTCTCTATTTTTTTTTACTATTTACTGCTCTCAGGTGGTATTAAATTGCAGAAATAACAAAAAGTCCTTCAGTTCAACCACAAAAGCAGAAATACCTACGTGAAGACATGATGCACATAGTTTTTAAAATAACGTTAACCTCTTACACCAGAGGAAAAGACATAATATTGCAGTTTATCGTGTGTAATGATAGTAATCAGGGATGATTATGGAGTATATCAATTATCCCCTATATGATGGAGAGAGCAACAACTGCGCTGTGCAGAATCTGATCTGTCTCTAGTCTGAGCCTTCAGCCCAGTGCTTCAGGCTGTGTTTTATACAGTATGATGTTGGCATCACCTGTCATTACCTGATGATTCCACCAGGGGGCTGAATTTACACTGTCTTATGAGATGCTCAAGAAAAAGCAGCAGCCAGAGGACGCCCTCAGGTGCTTGGAGACGGGATGGGACGTGTGGGGAATTTGAGAATGAAGACGAAAGGATTGTAGTTTTCCTTCTAGCAACCCCATCTGGCCAATTAGGTCTAATATTCAATGCATATGCAAATTTTCTGTCACGTTCTTTCATAATTGAAAGAAAAGGGCTCTGTTTTTTTTTTTAACCATCTTGGAGAAACATGTAAACTATGTTTCTGCAGTAGAGTAAAGGTAGTAAAAGTATAACTGTTAAAACATGAGGAATGCAGACACTTACTCTGCTGCTATATATGGAATTTAAAGAGCGAGTGTGAAAGTCAAAGCTATTTAGGAGGCAGCTGACAATTGCTTTCCTGTGCTTGTCGGAAGAAATGTTCTGTGTGTCACTCATTTCCACTGAGATGGCATCATCATGCTCATGTGGGCACAGTATACTGCATTCATTCTTTTTGGGATGATGGGGCTTATTCCAGCAGATATAGTACAAGGGCAGAGTACGCCCTGGACAAGTCATCAGTCTATCACGGGACCGACATTGTATACAGACGGACAATCTCACACACTCACATTCACACACCTATGGGTCATTTACCTACAGTGTGCAGTGTGTCTTTGGATTGTGTAAAGACACCAGAGAACCTGGAGAAAACTCACACAGGCACAGGAAGAAGATGCAAACTCCACACAACCTGAGTCTTGGGATTGAGCCCAGAACCCTCTACCCATTAAAAAAAAAAGATAATAAATAACAAGTACTTTGGCACTTTGATTCTTGTACTATGAGATCAGTGTTTTTTTTTATTTTGTTATCATTGATGCAGTCCATAAAGGAAATCATTCAGGTTGCCATGGAAATAGGATGATGTCACTACCCTGGCAGCTTCCTTAAGTCAGATGTGATGACCTTAGCTGCATGTTATGACCCATTCATTTGTATTCATGTGAAAAATAATAATGTGTATCTTTCTGAGTGGATAAACAACCTGCTTTGTCTGACACTTTACCACAACATGAAATTATCTTTCCCAGTCAACATCAGACCTTCATGCATTCGATTTGTTTTCACAGCTCCTTGTGTCAAAAAGTGAAATAAAAAAATAATTTTACACCATCATGACAATTTTGCCCATTAAACCAACAGTTTTACAAAGGGTCACTTGCATCATGCATCATCATGAACCAGATATGAATCATTGATGCTGCAACGTGGACTGTTACCAAGGAAACTGCACTAGTCTGCTACATCAGTGTCAGCTGACTATGGATAATTACGGTGTGATG